>CAKNXH010063076.1:83914-120230 GCA_932178445.1 Andricus quercusramuli
AATGGTAATTGTCAAAATTACGTATTTTTTATGTTGTTTGTTGTAAAATTGTAAAGATTTTGATCAAATACTGTGAAATTATTGTGAAATGCCCACGAAATCTGTGAAATTTCAGTTTCTTTTTCCAAGACGGAACGGAAATTTGCTGACATTTTGTGGAACTTTTTATTAATTAAAATATTTTACAGGGTACATCTTCAAATTCGAGTAGTTGTCAAACGTGCTAGAATTGCCAGTATTCCACATTGGTTACTTCAGGTCAATCATCGGCATTCTACAGTCCATTTGCGAAGTGAAATCTCATGTTCTTCAATTCAATTTAACCTAAATTTAAGATTAAAACTTCAGTTATCTCTTCCTAATTTTTACAGAAATGTGCCTCCGTCTTGTTAACCAAATATCTCAAAAGGTCTTACTTAACCCGCGTATTGAATCCCAATTTAGATTACTTAAGTTGAAAAGTTATACGAAAATAAATTCTCGAAAAAGCCAAGAAAACTTCAATTTGTCCCCACTGTGGAGAACAAAACGGGACTGTCAAAAAGGCAGGCTTACTTAAAATTGTACACGAAAAATTCAAGGGCAAAAAAGCACTGATGTAGTTTTGCAAGAAAAATTGTCCGAGTACAGAAACGTAAGACTATAATATGAAATACAATTATATTTTATAATAAACAGTCCAGTCGAATGTACCTGAAAGTCAGCATCGTTGTTAAGTAACTGAGCTTCGAGTCAGAATTTGATACGAAAATAGTAAAAGCAATTTAAAATTGTTCAATTTTGACGGCTTTCATTTTAAAAATATAACTGACAAGCCTCATTTATGTATAAATCTTCAATTTCGAAACGTTAGGAATTTTTTAATTTACTTTTGTATCGCTTATTTGAAGCACGCCAGCATTGCAATTTTTTTACTCTGATCAACTTTTTCTTAAATAACTCTACTGACTTTGAAGAAACCAATTTGACCCATTTCCTGCCGATGCAAATAATTTAGTATCGCAAGGTTTAAAAGATAACGGTTAAAATTCATGATTTTATTTTACTGCCTTTAAGAATGAAAAATTTTAAATTGACAACTTTATGCAATATTGTGCCTAAAATATTTAATAAATGAAGCTCATCACAATTGAGGCTATGGATCAAATAAGTGGGCATAGATTCTTCTGGCTCGAGCGCAATGCCATCTCGCCCTTTTGAAAAATTTGTCTCAATTAATCAGAATGTCAATTATATTGTTTAAAATTCAAGTTAGAACAGAACACCATTTTCAGGGTATACCTTTTGATATTTCAAACATTCAATTTTCCGCTCTTACTGAATGCTTCAAATGTGAAGGATTTTTTCGCCATATTAACAACCACACTGCTATTATTACTTATAATTATTATGCGTTTTTATATAACTTCCATAAGAACGGTGACAATATATGTGATACATGTATAAAAAATATGTAAACACATAATCCTGTTGATTGTTCAATAACAATAAATATTATATCGAAATTTAATTAATTTTTTCTCACTTACCTTTCAATTTACTACGTAGAGATAAGGCAAAATTTTGCAAAACCTTCCAGGAACATTTTTAGGAAATATTCCCTGAATAATGATGCACAATCTTCGACGCGCATTCCCAGAAAATGTTCCCTCAATATTGTTCATTAAGCTTTCAGCAACTTTCCCAGGCAATATTCGAAGCACATTGCCACAAAATATTCCCTCAATATTGTTTATCAAGCTTTCAGCAACTTTCCCAGGCAATATTCCCTCAATCTTGCTTCGCAATATTGCCGCATGGCGGACATTTTCTTATTTGCTGGAAGATTGCCTGAACCTTGCGATGCAAGCTTCCGAACCTTGCATCGCAAGGTTGAAGCAAGTTTGTCGCAAACTGTTGTGCTATCTGGGTGGACGTTTAGGCGCGGGACGTTTAGGCGCTAGGACGTTTAGACGCTGGACGTTTAGGCGCGAGATGTTTAGGCGCCAGGACGTTTAAGCGTCGAGCGGTTTAATCACAGTAAACCCTGGGGTATAACAAGTTGGAAATTATTTGGTTGTATGCAACATGTTATGTTATGTATGCTACCCTGGTGGAAAATATTGACAAAAAAGTGCCTAAAGCTAAAACTATTTTCACAGGAATCTACCAATGAATACAATAAATTATAACCAAAGTTAGAGGAGAGTACAACTTTCTTCTATTGTTGAGATGAATTTTTTACCTTTTTTGTGTAGTTTTGTACATTGCTATATTTTATTGTAGTTTTAATTTTCTACAAGAATCTACAGGAAATTATAGGTCTTGCAGCAAAAAGTTGTTTTTTTTCGACCTAGGATGAAAGATATTTAGAACATTGCAATGAGATAATTTTAAATTAGAATTTGTATATGATCGCTATTACAAAAAAGCTTCTACGTTTAAACTTTAAAAGAATGGTAGAATATTAAAAGACAATAATAAATAATCTTTATGAAAAAAATAAAAAACCTTACGTTTGAAGTTTTTTTCAAATATGTAGCGACCGATTAGACACCATATATGTCATTGCAATCTATCAAATATTCTATGAAAATTAATTTTCCAACAAAAAAAATGATTATGAGTTTTTCTAGGAATTTCGGTACAAATTTTGTATTCATTTAAGACCTTTCTAAATGCTTAAAAAGCTTATCTATTTTGTGTTATTCTTCAAATTTTTATTTCGAAATCTTAAAAAATCTAACTCGGACCTTTTTAGGGCCACCAAATATTTTAACGAAGAAATGATTGCAGTGTTTTTTAAACATGTACCCTGGTGAAAAAAATGTTTACAAGGTATGTAATATGTAAGTTTCTACAAGAAACTACAATTTAAAAACAATATTACAGTTCTAATAAGAACTTATACTAAATATATTAAAGAAAATTTATTTATATAAATAATAATTATCATAATAAATCACATTGAACTGTAGTTCGGTTATTGCTGAATGAACAATAATTGCCTTCACAGGACGATTCTGAATCTGTTCAAAATTAGGCAAGTTACAGATTTTAACGTTAAAAATTGAAATTTTTAGAGAAAATTTAAGAAAATTTCAAAACAAATTTTAATGTATAAATTATTGTTCCAGCTCAAAATTGCTTGAAAAGATGTAATTTTGAAATTTTTCAATTCACTCTTCAATTCATAGCATTGAAAATTTTTGGGATTTGAAAAAGCGTGGGGATTTCTAGTTTTTTAAATATTTTAACTGTAAAATGTGTAAAAGTTAAAATTCAAAAGTTTGCAGTTTAACTGCTCTTAATTAAAAGATATTTAATTGAAAAGTTTTAAAAGCTTTCATTTTATACGCGAAAATTATTGAGAGTTTGAATTGAAATTTTTTTTAGATTCAATTTTGAAAGTTTAAAATCCAAAGCATTTCACTTTGAGTGTTTTGATTTGCGGTTCAGTTTTTATAACTTCAAATTTAACTTCCTGTAATTTTGGTTGTAATTTATTGTATTTATTGGTAGATTCCTGTGAAAATAGTTTTCGTTTTCTGTAATTTCTTGTAAAAATTGTTCCACGAGGGTAGCATACATAACATAACATGTTGCATATACATCCAAATAATTTCCAACTTTTGATACCTCAGGGGTTACTGTGATTAAACCGCTCGCCGCCTAAACATCCCGGCGCCTAAAGGATCTGGCGTCTAAATGTCCTGGCGCCTAAACGTCCTGGTGCCTAAGCGTCCGGCGCCTAAACGGCCCTCTCCAAGACCCCCCGCCCCCCCGTAAAGAACCGCAAAAAAATATTTCTAGCCCCCCCCCCCCCTACTGTACGTAATTTGTGGTTTCCAGAAATAATGAGATATGGGACTAATAGCAATTTTTCGTATTCAAGATCATTCTTTGCAGGATGAAAATTCATTTTCGAAATTCTCTGATTATTGATTGACCAATTTTTTATTTACCCTAATCATTAACATTCAAATACCAGTATTTTATTTCAGTAATATTTTTAACTCAAGGTCTTTTATAATCGGAATAAAACAGTATTTCATATACAAATTCAAAATTTTGAAATTTATTTATTTATGTTACACAAAAAAATGACTTTTCACCATATACCATGATTTTTACCAAAATACTAGCATTTTGACCAAATATTTAAATTTTCAACAAAATACTGGAATTTTCAACAAAATAATTGAATTATCCATAAAACCATTGAATTTTCAACGTAAAAACATGAATTTTCAACCAATAAATGCAATAAATGATATTTTAAACAAAAAATATAAAATTTCGTTAAAAAAATGAATTTTAAAGTCACAAAGACGAATTTTTAAAAAATAAAGACTTTTCAGTCATGAAGAAAGAAGTTTACCTAAAGTGTTGAACCTTCAAGCCAAAAGACGAATTTTCTATGTAAAAATTGAATTTTCAATCAGAAAATATGAATTTTCAGCAAAAAAATTACTTTCCATCAAAAGTAGGTCAATTTTCAACCAAAGAAATAAACCTTCTTTCAAACAAATATTTCAATAAAGTATTTCAGCTGGTACCCACGCAGTGGAATTTTTAGTTAAAAAAGATCAATTTTCAACGTAGTAGTTCAACTTTCAACCAAAGAGATGAATTTTCAACTAAAAATAATGAATCTTCAATGAAAAAGTGATTTCTCAACAAAGTCGTTTAACCAAAATTTTAAGATAAAATAGCTGACTTGCCAAGCAAACAAGATTAATTTTCAAACAAACCGTTGCATTTTTATCAAAGAAAGATTGAAATTTCTACTAAAACAGATGAATTTTCATATAAAAAAGACAAATTTGGAAAAGATTGAATTTTCATCAAAAAATGATTTTAATTTGACTTTTCAACATTTAAATATGAGTTTTGAATAAAAACTAAATTTTCTTGGAAGACTCATGAATTTTCAAGAAAATAGTTAAATTTTTAACCAAAGAAAATGAAAGAACTTTTTAACAAAATTATCGAACCTTCAACCAAATAGTTGCATGTTTATCCAAGAAGAGTGAAACTTCTACTAAAACAGATGAATTTTCAAATAAACAAATCAAGTATAGAAAAAATTTGAAATCTCATCCAGAAAAAGATTTTAGTTTCACTATTCAACATTAAAATATGAGCTTTGAACAAGAAGTTGATTTTCTACGAAGATACTGATTTTTTAAACCAAAAAGACGAATTTTCAACAAAACAGTTGAATTTTTAAACAAAAAGGATGGCTTTTTAACAGACTTAATGAATCTTCAACCAAATAGTTCCATTTTCATCCCAGAAAAATTGAATTCTTACTAAAACAGATCAATTTTTAAATTAAATTTTTGAAAAATTTGCATTTCCAACAAAAAAAGATTTTAGTTCGACTATTCAACATTAAAATATGAGTTTTAAACAAGAAGACAATTTTCTACGTAGATGCTTGATTTTTGACCGGGAAAGACGAATTTTCAACAGAACAGTTGAATATTTAACCAAAAAGGATGACTGCTTAACTTTAACTTATCAAGAAAGATAAAATTTCTACTGAAGCAGATGAATTTTTAAATTAAGTAAGCCAATTTTCAATTAAATAGTTGAATTTTCATCCAAGGAAGATTTCAGTTAACTTTTCAACACCTAAATATTAATTTTAAACAACGAATAAATTTTCTATGAAATAGTTGAATTTTCAACTAAAATTAATAACTTTTCAAGAAAACTGTTGAATTTTCAAGCAAATAATGAATTTTGTAGCTGAGAAGATAATCTTCAGGAGAGAGAATTTGCAAAACAAAGTAATATAAATATATAAATACAAGACAAATCAATTTCTAACAAGAATATTATTTCAGGGTTACCGCAAAAATTCCTTAATTTTTCCCTGAATAATTTTTCAATTTCCCTGACCATTAATAATTAAATACCAAACTCTAAAACTTGCAACATTTTTAACCTAGAATCTTTTATAACCGGAATAAAAGAATTTCAAATTGAAATTGAAATATTTTAAATTTATTCTGCTTGACAGTTATTTGAAGTTATGGAAATTCTCTGGCTTTTGCAAGATTTCTTTTCTAAATCCCTGACTTTTTCCTGACTTCTATACAATTACTGTGATTTGTTTCATTCCCAAATTTTCAAAATTTACGTACATGAACGAGCGAAATGATGTTTTTCTCATCAAAAAACTCTTAAATTAATCCTAAATTTCGATAAATAGCTGCGGAAAAATATAAATGTTAAATATTTGTATTGTTAATGACAATAGTATGAACAAATATAAAACATTTAGCGTTTATATCAGAAAAAAAATTATTATTTATACTAAATTGTGTTGCAGCTGTCTCAATGGTTATAGTTCATGAAAATAGTGTTGCATCAATTCGCAATTGTTATTGTTATTAACACTATTCAAGATAAATAGTCATCTATAGAAATTTTACGTCTGAATAAGCAGTTTTCAAGTATTGATTATTCTAATGCATCTTTATGGTGGTAATTATTAATTAATATTATTATTAAATAATAATAGCAAATTGTAACTTTTATGAACAGAATATGTAAGAAAAACTATTTTACCATATTATTTTGCTAAACTATAATATTCTGTGAGAAAAATGTCTTCCTTCAGTGAATTTTATTGCATCAGGTGAGGAGTATCTTAAAGTTGATGAATTTTGCTACATTTTCAGGAAAAGATAATTATTATGTCTTCTTCTGAATTGAGTCTTCCATTGTTACTCATCAAAATAGCTGGTATTGCACAATAATTCTTGAAGAGCGAATATAGTAAATTTTGATATTAATGACTTTCAATAATTTAATTTTAACTTTTTGATTAATAATTTAATAATTCATATTTTGTTTTACAAAATATCTTCACACAAGTATAAGTGGTTAAAGAACCTCTTATTTCTATAGCAAAATAATTTTCCTTAAATATTTTGTTTATTAAAATTACAATTTTCTGTAATTATAAAATAATAATGACGATAAAACCACTTATTCAAGCGTGAAATTACCATAGATAACTGTTTATTTTAAGTATTGTTAATAACAATAACAATTGCCAGTTGGTGTCACACTTTCTTGATGATAGATGCAACATGACTTAGCTTAAACAAATTTTTTCCCTGATGGAAAATGCTCAATTTTTTTATTTGTTGATGATATTGTTATTAGCTGAACAAGTATTTAATATTTATATTTTTCTGCAGCTACTCATTATAATTTAATTATAATATCAAATATATTATGAATTATAATATTTATAATAATGGTGATTGTTAACTAATTTGTTGTTGTTGAAAATTAAGTTTTTTATCTGAAAATTTAACCATTTTTTTATTGGTTGAAAATTGATCGGTTTTTGTTCAAAATTCAATTATTTGATTGATATTCAACTATTTGATTGAAGATTAACTTTTTCTTTGAAAATTCATATTTTTGGGTTGAAAATCTAGAGAAATCCCAGATAATTCGTCCTTTTGGTTTGAAAATGTAATAATTTCGTTGAAAATTTCTTTCTTTCTTGACTAAAAAATCTTTCCCGGTTGAAAATTTGAAAATAAAATTCGTCTTGATTGATATATCAACTATTAGGTTTTTCTTTGAAAATTGATCTTTTTGGTTTAAATCGACTGTTCTTTTTTTTTCTTCGATAAAATATCAATTATTGTATTTTTAAAGAATTAATCCGTTTAGATTTGAAATTCAAGTACTTAATTGCAATTTAAACTTTCTCGTTGAAAATTAATTTTTTGAAGGTTCATCATTTTAGTTAAAAAATCAACAATTTGGTTGAAAATGTATGTATTTTGCTGAAAGTTAGTTTTTTCTTTGTTTAAAATTCATTTTTTAAATGAAAATGTAACTATTCTGTTATTGGTTGAAAATTGATCGTTTTCAGTTCAAAATTCAACTGTTGGATTAAAAATTAACTTTTTTTAATTCATATTTTTGGTTTAAAATTCTAGAGAAAGTTTAGAACATTCGCCCTTTTGGTTTGAAAATTCAATAATTTCGTTGAAATTTTAATTTCCTCTCTTAACTAAAAAATCTCTCCTGTTTGAAAATTTAACTCTTTTGCCGAAAATTCATCTTTTTGGTTTGAAAATTCATCGCTTTTGGTGAAATTTTTTTTTTTAATGAAACTATTTGGGTAAAAATTAAACTTTTCCGGTTGAGGATTCAACCATTTTGTTAAAAATTCGTCTTTTTTGGTAGAATTCAACAGTTTTTTATTTTAAATTGAAATTGTTTTGTTTTTTATTTTTTTATTCGTTGAAATATCAAATATTATATTTTTTGTTAAGAATTAATCTGTTTTGATTCGAAAATCAACTACTTGATTGACATTTGAACTTTCTTGTTAAAAAATCGCTTTTCAAGGTTCAACATTTTAGTTAAAAATTCGACTATTTGGTTGAATTTTCATCTATTCGTTTTAAAAAATCGACCATTTGGTTAAAAATTAGTCTTTGAAGTTGTTCATTAATTTTTGCTCGTTGTAAGTTCATCTTTTCCGGTCAAAAAATTAGACTATGTGGTTACAAATTGAACTATTTTTTGTTGAAGTTAATTAGTTAGTAAAAATTCTTCTTTTTTTCGAAAATGCGTCTTTCCGAATTGAAAATTTATCTTTTTTGGTAGAAGTTTTTCAGTTTCATTCCAATGAATGAAATGAAATTTTAGCAAAAAACAAAATAGTTAAATTTTCTATAAAAAAAGATAATTTTTTAACGAAAAAGATAACTTTTTTTATTAAAAAAGGGAAATTTTCCACAAAAAATGATTAAATTTTCAACCGAAGAAATTAATTTTTAACCCAAAAGATGAAATTTCAACTAATGAGAGTACTTTCTTATCAAAAAATACGGATTTTTAACAAATAGTGGAATTTTCACCGAAAACGGACAAATTTTTAACAAAAAATAGAATAATTAAATTTTTAGTAAAAAAAATTAGTTTTAAATCAAATTAAAGTAAATTTTCAACGAAAGAGTATAATTTTCAACCAAGAAGATTAAATTTCTATCAAAATAGATACATTTTAGGCGTAAAATGGAAATTATATTTCCAGTTGAAAAAATTAATTCTCAATAAGAAAAATCTCATTTTTAACCAACAAGATCAATTTTCACATTTTCAAGCAATAAGATGAATTTTTAACCAAGTTCATAAATTTCCATCTAAAAAACCAATTTCAAACAAAATTAGAATAGTTGAAATGTGAGAAAAATAAATGTTCAACAAAAAAATAAACGAATTTTCAACGAAATATATTTTTTTTCGTAAAAAAATTATTTTTTTGCCAAAAATATAAAAATTAAATTTTCAGTTAACACAATCATTATTTAACAACAACAAAATTACTTTTCTTCAAAATAATTTTATTTTAAACTAAAAACATCAATTTACAAACCAAAAATGAAATATTTCAATTTGCAGTCAGAAAAGTAAATTAAAAAAAAAACGAGTTTTCAGACAGATTAATTTATTTTCAACTAATAATATAAATTTTCAAGCGAAAATGGAATAGTTATATCTTGAGTAGAAAAAAAATTTTCAACTAAAGAAATTAATTTTTAATCACAATGATGTATTTTCCACAACAACAAAAATAAAATTTTGAGCAAATAGTGGATGATTCAATCAAAAGATGAATTTTCTATCCACAAAAAAAAAATTTCAAATAAATAGTTTTTTTTTCAATGAGAGAAATGAATTCTTAATAAAAAATAGAACAGTTAAAATTTTTACTAAACAGACAGTCTTCTAATGAAAAAGATTACATTTCTACCAAAATAGGTAAATATTCCACAAAAAAGTGAATACTTAGAGTGAATTTTCAACTAGAAAAAAATCAATTTCTAACCGATTACATACATTTTAAACTCAAAAAATAAATTTTCCACAAAAATACAGGAGGATAATTTTCAGTTACTAAAATCAATTCTCAACCAAAAAAATGAATAATTTTCGACAAAACAGTTACATTTTCGACTAAAGAAATTCATTTTTAACCAAACAGATGGAATTTCAACTAATGAGAGTTCAGAGTACTCTTTTACCAAAAAAGACGAACTTTCAACAGATAGTTAAATTTTTACAGAAAGCAGATACATTTTCAACTAAAAATAGAATCGTTAAATTTTCAGTAAGAAAATTAATTTTCAATAAGATTAAAGTAAATTATCAACGAAGTAGTATAATTTTCAACTGAAGATTTGAATTTTTAAAGGAATTTCCAATCAAAAAGATGTATTAGTCATCAAGAAGATTAAATATTCTCCTTGAGAAGATAAATTTTGAAGCAAACATGCACGAGTGAAGTCTTCAGTTAAAATAATTAATTTTCATCTAGAAAACATAATTTTCAACAAAATAATTAAATTTTTAACACAATAAGGGTTTTTAAACTAAAATGATGTATCATCAACCAAGCAAATAAATGTTTAACAAAGTATTTCCACTTTCAACTAATTAATTGAATTTTCTACCAAAAAATATGAATTCTTGACGAAAAACGTGATAAATAATATTTCAGCCACAACAAAGATTTTATTTTTATACCAAAAATAGTTGAATTCAACCAAAAAATATGATTTTTCTACAAAATGGTTTGAATCCTCAAGTTAAACAGATTAATTTTCAACCAAATATTTGCGGTTTTTAATCATAACAATAAAATTAATTCCAACTTTAATTTATCGAAAATTCCCTAACTCTGTCAGGTTTTCCCTGACATTCCCTGAATTTCTGGAATTACCTGACGTGTAGCAATTCTGTAATTAAAAAAAAAGTATGTTTATTTCACTCTAGAATGTTTTTGTAAAAATATATGTATGAAGTGTGAAGTGTGAAAAGGAGTACCCATGAAATAAAAGGACACTAATAACTTTTATTTTCAACTCACCCTCACCCCCCCCCCCCCCCCCCCACAACGCCCTAAATATGACCCAAAAATAAAAAAAGTACATTTTCACGTATTATTGTTATTTTTCAGCGATTTCCGTCGTCTTTTTTATACAAATAATTACTAATGGACAAATTGAATATTTTCCATGACTTTTTAAACAATTTTTAATTGTTTAAACAAATGTAACTTATTTAAACAATTACTTAATCCCAAAAAATGTAAAAAATAATCGTATTTTCTGATTGAAATGTAATAATTTGTCATTGTTTGGAGTAGTTATTTTTTTTAAACATTATGTAATTATTTAAACAATTACTTATTGTTTATTCTCAAAATTTCTGAAAATTGACCCAGAGATGTCCAGTTTTTTCTCAAATTGGTATCCTATGCTACTTTTTGTTAAATAATTATATAATTTTAATACATTTCTTATAATTTTTAATAAATTTATATTTGTTTAAACAATTTTGATTTGCTTAAGCAGTTTTTTTCGATAACTTGAAAAAATTAAATAAAATAAAATGCATATAATTATTTTGCTGACTGTATAGTGTATAGAAAGAATATATTAACAAATTTTCAATTGTTTAAATAAATAAAATTTATTTAAACAACTATTTTTTCAAAAATCTTTTTCAAATTGTATTTTCTGAATTAAATATAATATTGGATGATTTCGAGGAGTAGTAAATTCTGTTAAAAACGACGTGTCATTGTTTAAACAATTTTTATTTGATTTACATGATCCATGAATGTTTTATAAATAATCTTATGAAGCTAAAACGAGAATCAGCGACACGTTTTAATATTTATAACGAGTATGAAAATGGAAAAAAGCAATCTATTGAAACTTGAATCATAATTTGCATTAGTGAATGTGCTTTTTTATAATATAATTATGATAAAGATTGTAAAAATATGAACAAAGCAATGATGAATACACTTTTATAATTTAAATTTTATTATGACTTCCATGATTTATTTAATAATGCGCCAAAGAAGATGTAAACCATTCATACTCAATTTGAAGAAAATTTTAAGAAAAAAACAATAATTAATTGTATAAGCAATAACATAAAGTTTTTAGCAAAATTTATTACTCCTCGAAATCATTCAATATTTCGTTTGATACAGAAAATATGATTAAAAAAATATTTTTGGAAAAATAATTGCTTAAACAAATAATATTTGTTTAAACAATTACAAAATTGTTGATATATTCTTTCTATACACTATACAGCCAGAAAAATAATAATATGTATTTTATTTATTTTTTTTAAAGTTATCGAAAAAGAACATCTTAAGCAAATCAAAATTGTTTAAACAAATATAAATTTTTTGAAAATTATAAGAAATTTATTAAAATTATATAATTATTTAACAAAAAGTAGCATAGGATACCAATTTGAGAAAAAAATGGACATCTCTGGGTCAATATTCTGAAATTTTGGGAATAAACAATAATTAATTGTTTAAATAATTACATGATGTTTTTTAAAAGAATAACTATTCCAAAAAATGGCAAATTATTACATTTCAATCAGAAAATACGATTATTTTTTACATTTTGTGAGAATAAATAATTATTTAAATAAGTTACATTTGTTTAAACAATTAAAAATTGTTTAAAAAGTCATGGAAAATATTCAAATTTTTCATTAGTAATCAGTTGTATGGAAAATACGACGGAAATTGCTGAAAAGTAACAATAATACGTGAAAATGTACTTTTTTGATTTTTGGGTCATATTTGGGGCGTTGTGGGGGGGGGGGGGGGGTAAGGGTGAGTTGAAAATAAAAGTTATTAGTATCCTTTTATTTCATAGGTACTCCTCTTGAATCCCTAAAATGTTTGGCACGTTTCGATCAAACCCTGAAGTATGAGTTCAATTTTTCCAAAATCCCAAATTTCCCCATGTTAATTAAATGGGACTTTGAAGTGCCCGGTGGCACGTGTTAATATTCAAATTTCGAAAAAAATAGGGATTTTCTTTCTCCGGAAATGGAAACTTTTGGCGGGGGGACTTGCCCTCTAGGATGAAAAAAAATTTTGCAATGCATTTTTGGACCACCCTACTGAGCATATTCTCGAAAGCATTTGCTCAACATAAATTCTTGAGCATTTAGGAACTCTATTAAGAACTCTAACTAAAAATCTTGAAATTTTTTGGGTTATCAGCAGCTGCTAAATCTCCGGCTAGTATCAGTGTAACAGCAAGATGGCAGCAGGATTTAGTACGTCATCCCCCACTTTTTCTCATTTACCCACACAAACTCCGCGGCTCTCTATTTCTGTAGAGGTCGAACCTATGTGTCGGGACATTTTACCAAACAAGATTTTAGACTTTAGTATGGTTTAGACTTTAGCCGGACGGTCTGGCCTATCTTGTCTCCCGTCGATCGGCTTTGTAAGTACAGAAATGATTTTTATTTTTTTTCATGAATGAAATGCCGTCGCCCGGTGTTTCAGCGAACCGCCACTCGCTCGACAAATTCCGCGCCTCCAGTTATGGCTTATCACAGATATAAGCGCGTGCAGTCGCAAATGGCAAAAAATTGAAAAATTTTCCGTACATTCCCGTTTGTGCGTGGCTAAAGTGTGCGCAAGGGTTTGTGCGGTTCTGCAATTGTGAATGTGTCGTATGTGACGATTTTCCCACCCTCACTTGAAATTCTCTTAATTACCTCTCACGAAGCCATTTTTCTCACACGTCAAAATTGGCCTGTTTAGGGCTCTGAAGTGAGTGAAAAAAATTAGGGCGGTGAAAATTTTAGGGTAATTTTTAGGGTCGTTGAATGGGGTTGCGCAGAACCCTTGGGAACAATTTGATAATCCTTTTGAGAAAATTTTATTCTTTAGAATTTTTGAAGAGGAAATGTACCGTCACAAATTTAAAGTACATAAAATTAATTAATTTTCTTTATTAAAAAATC
The DNA here is from genome assembly GCA_932178445.1 of Andricus quercusramuli. Taxonomy (NCBI): domain Eukaryota; kingdom Metazoa; phylum Arthropoda; class Insecta; order Hymenoptera; family Cynipidae; genus Andricus; species Andricus quercusramuli. The sequence goes on from CAKNXH010063076.1 coordinate 97,751, forward strand.
AGATTGTATAAAAATATTCCAGTATATAAATGTTCCAATAATTTCGAAATAAAAAGCTTTTAAATTAAACAATTTTCAAAAGAAAAAAATGTGTTCAAAAAGCTAAAAAGTTATAAATATTGAACTTCCTGGAATGAATCTTGATGAAATTCACGTGCTCAGACATTTCAAGTGTTGTCTAGATAAAATTGATAGATATGAACGGAAGTAGGAAATTATTTTATCAACCCAGAATCTTTTTTCAAATCAATTTTATCTGGAAAATGTATTCTAAAATTGTATAAACACAACAGATTTTTTTATGAAAAGGAATTTTAATAGCAGAAGAAGCTCAAATTTAAATAAGCTTATTCAAACAAGAAAGCGCTCGGTCATGTGGCTTTGAACTTTGATTCCTCCAACCAATCCCAGGAAATCTTTCCTAACGTATGTTAAATATATTTTTAAATTATGAAGTGAAGTCAAAAGGTTTTTCTTACAGTAATTAACTGGAAATAGGAGGGTGGTCGCTGGACCGGAAAACCTGGAAATGACCGGGAATTTTTAAGGCAGAAAAATCGGGTAATGACGGTGAATTTATTTTCCTAGCGGGAATTTCAAAAAAAATTTGAAAAAAATCTATTTAATCACACGATAAATGCAATTTAAAATATATTTCATTTCAACTTTTTTTTCTCAATGCTGAGTTAAATTGTTTACTTTTTCATTTATCAAATAATTCAGTACAACAAGATGATCGAAATTGAGATTTTTTCAATCCCATGAATACACATAGTCCATTAGATGACTATTAATTTGCCAAAACATTATTTTCATATTTTACAAAAAAAAAACGGCTTTTTCTCCCAAAAAATATTTATGGATTGAAATGTTTATTTAATAAATTCTCATGTAAAATTATTAAATATAACATTTTTAACACTCGATTTTTTTACAAGATTCTTTTTTATCTTTAATTTCCAACAGTTGAATTTTTAACAGTTGAAAATTCTATATTCAATTTTCAACTGTAGAAAACTTGATTTTCATTTTTCTTCAATTTTGAAATTTTGAAAATTCAATACAAAAGCGAATTTTTTAATAAAAACAAGCATACAAATTTAATATTCACATAATTTTTCATTAAAATTCAATAAACATTTCTACCTATAAAAAGAAGTTTGGAGAAAGTGGATTTTCTCGTAAACGTGTTCCTCTTGGCAAATTGATATTCATCCACTTGACCCTCAGAGAGTGAATTTATGAGATTTATAAAAAATCCCAACTCTGATTATCTCCTTGTTAAATAATTAAAAACTAAAAGCCATTGAAATTGAAATTTTGTTATAAAGAATTTTTTAAGTTGATCAACTGTAAATATAAATTAATTTTTGTTTTTAAAAATTGAACAATAGTTGATTTTACAAGAAAATCCCGAATTTGTTCAAAGTTAAACAATTTACCCATTTTAACGTTAAAAATGAAACTGCTTCAATTCGAAAGACTAAGCAGACAAATAAATGTAAACATCCGATTAAAACCTTATCAGCTATTTGAAATTTTAAAATAACTTCAAATTTATAGATTTATAGTTAAAATCGCTTTTATTAAATTTCATGTCCTATCCAAATATTGTTTCAGTCTAAAATATTGCATTTTAAATGAATCAATTAAAAAATTTTTTAATTACAAAACAAGCATACATTTTTTAAAAATGTTTAGCAATATTTGACTGTTGAATTTTAATGTATGAATAACAGATGAATAATTATCAGTTCAAAACGACTTGAAATAAAAATAATTTAGCTTCTAATTTAAAAAGTGTTCATTAAAAAAATAATATTAAATCGATCAATTTCTAGTGTTTTCAACTTAAAATTTTCCTGAAATGATATAATTTTTAAAATTTATTGATTCACTCTTGCAATTAGAGCAATGAAAATAATAGTGAGGATTTATATTTCTTAACCAGAAATCTTAAACCTTTTCTATGTAGAAAAGTTTGAAGTTTGAAGTATTGCTGTTAACAGCATTTAATTTCAAATTGTCCAATTGAAAAAAGTTAAAGGCTTCCATTTTAGACGTCTGAATTATTGAGCGTTTCAATTCGAATTTCTTAATTTCAATTACCAATTGACTCTGAAAAATTTGTGCATACCGTGAAAAACCCGGAAATGACCGGGACTTTTTCTCCTCGATTAAAACGGCCACCCTTAATGAACTAAAATATATTTTTTTTTAATTCTACTTATTTTTATATTTAGTAGTTGATATTCTTTCTAATTTTTCTGCATTTATTCTTTTTCGAATTTGTTTTTAAAAATATTGCTTGTTTTGATCTCTAATTATTTGGGATAAGAGCAATTGAACACATATAGAAGGCTGCAAACTAATAAAGATTGCGCAATCTGATTCCACGTCTCGTGCTTTCGTGATTGAATTGTTCAACTCGACAAAAGGAATCCATTATTCTTCATTTTACAGAAATCGAGTTTTATTTACATAACCGGTTATTTCGTTCATATAACGGCACAATTAGCACGATGTGCCCCCTGGAGAGGGAAGCAATTAAACCCCTTTGTACAGTTCAGAAAAAGAGTAGATACAAATTTATTATCAGTTGAAGTTTGGAGTTAAAAATCCAATTTCTTTTAAATTTTTAGATTTTCATAGCCCCGGACCTATAGTTTCGATCATGTGTCCATCCGTCGTCCGTCGTACTTTTTTCGCGAAACTCAAGACTAAACGAGATTCGAGACGAGATAAGATACAAGATTCGAGACAGTATTCGAGACAATGTTCGACATAATATTCGAGACAGGATCCGGGACAAGGTCCGAGACAAGATTCGAGACAAGATTTGAGACAAGCTTCGAGACGACATTCGAGACGAGATTAATGGAAGATTCGAGTTTAAATCCAGTTACTTTAAAATTCTTAGGGTTTCGTAGCCTCGCACATGAATCTTTATAGTTTCGGTCGGGTTTCCGTCCGTCGTCCGTCGTACTTTTTTCACGAAACTCAAGACTCTACACGAGATTTGAGACGAGATAAGATACAAGATTCAAGACAATATTCGAGAGAATATTCGAGACAGGATTCAAGACAAGGTTCGAAACACCATTCGATACATTATTCGAGACAAGATTCGAGACAAGCTTCGAGACGACATTCGAGACGAGGTTAATGGAAGCTGCGAGTTCATGTCGGGTTTCTGTCCGTCGTCTGTCATACTTCTTTACGAAAATTGAGACTCTGCACGAGATTTAAGACAAGATTAGATAAAAGATACGAGACGATATTCGAAAAAAGGTCCTAGACAAGATTCGATACGAGATTCGTAACGAAGTCCAGAAGAATATTCAAGACAAGATTCAAGACAATATTCAAGACAATATTCAAGGCAAGATTAATACAAAATTCGATTTAAAATTCAGTGACTTTTCCATTTTTAGGGTTTCGTAGCCCCAGAAAAAAATTTGTATAGTTTCGGTCAGGTGTCCGTGCGTCGTCCGTCGTACCTTTCTCATGAAACTCGAGACACTGCACGAGACTCGAGACAAGATTAGATACAAGATACGAGACGATATTCGAGACAAGATTCGAGGCGACATTCGAGACGAAATCCGGGACCATATTCAAGACCAGATTCGAGACAATGTCCGAGGCAAGATTAATACAAAATTCGATTTGAAATTCAGTTACTTTTATATTTTTACGGTTTCGTAGCTCCGGGCAAAAACTTTTATAGTTTCGGTAGGGTGCTCGTCCGTCCTCTCTCATACTTTTTCACGAAACTCGAGACTCTACACGAGATTCGAGACAAGATTAGATACAAGATACGAGACGATATCTGAGACAAGATTGGAGACGACACGAGATCCGTGACAATATTCAAGACAAGATTCGAGACAATATTCGAGGCAAGATTATTACAACATTCGAGTAAAAATTCAGTTACTTTTGCATTTTTAGGGTTCCGTAGCCCCGGACAAAAACTTTTATAGTTTCAGTCGGGTGTCCGTCCGTTGTCCGTCGTACCTTTTTCACGAAAATCGAGAGACTACACGAGATTCGAGACAGTATGAGATACAAGATTCAAGACAAGGTTCGAGATGAAATTCGAGACCAGATTCGAGTTGAAATCCGGTTACTTTTACATTTTTAGAGATTCGTAGACCCGGACAGAAACCAATATAGTTTAAATCGGGTGTTGTACGTCGCCAGTCGTTCAAGATTCGAGACAAGTTGCGAGACAAGATTCGAAACGACATTCGAGATGAGATTCGAGATAAGATTCGAGTCAAAATCCAGTTTCTTTCTAGCAATTCCGTGTTAAATCATCAGAAGACTTCAGCTGATCATAATCATGAAACTCGAGACTCGACACAAGATTTAAGGCAAGATTAGATACAAGATTAGATACCAGATTCGTGACAAGATTTTAGAGATGATTCGAGACAAAATTCAAGACGAGATTAATGCAAGATTCTAATCGAATCCAGTGACTTTTACATTTCAGGGTTTCGTAGCCTCGGACAAAAACTCTTATAGTTTCGGTCGGGTGTCCGTCCATCGTCCGTCGTATTTTTTATAAAACTCGAGACTCGACACGAGTTTAGATATAAGATTCGACACAAGATTCGAGACAAGATTCGAGAAAATGTTCGAGGTAAGGTTCGAGACGAGATTCGAGTTAAAATACAATTACTTTTACATTTTTAGGGCTTCGTAGACCCAGACAGAAATCCTTATAGTTTCAATCAGGGGTCCGCCCTTCGTATTTTTTCACGAAAATTGAGAATCGACACGAGATTTGAGGAGAATTAGGTACAAGTTTATATACAAGATTCGAGATAAGATTCGGGACAATTTGGAAACGAGATGGAATAAGAGGTAAAGGAGGGGAGGAAAGAAGGAGATGTGAAAGGGGTCAGGAGGAGGGAGATTTGAACGACTAAATAGGCTACGAAACCCTTTTCGTATGTTTAAAAACATAAAAGACGTTTTTGAAATAAAAAGAAGGTTTTTCAGATAAAATATTGTCTCGAAATAAATGAAACAATATTTTTATTTAACATTGAATATTTTTCAAATATTTTTTTAGTCATACAAACATTGGAATTACTGACAAGAAAAGAAGTATTATCAGTTTATTTTCAAATTTATATAAATACAATTTTTATAAGATTTTTGGGGAAATTAAAAAAGATTTTTGAATATTTCAGATGTGTCAAAAAAGAATCTAGAAGATTTTAAAGATACTTTTTTATTTTACAGGATCTTACAAAATATTAGAAAAAATTCAAGTCTTTTTAAAAGATATTATGGGCTTTTAGAAGTTTGGAAGAAATCAAAAACTATTTGATACATTTTCGGAAATGTTTCTAAGTTTTAAAATATTTTTAGTCTATTCAAAACCTCTTAAATTCCCTGAAATATTTCTGACTCAAATTTTTCTTAACATTTTGAAAAAACATTAAAAATGTAAAAAATTGCCTTAAAACCTTCCAAATTTTCTCAGAAATTTTAAGAAAATTTGTTTATTCTCTTGAAACCTGTCAAAATTCTTTTAAAACTTACAAAGTCTTTGTTTAAAATCCATAAAAATCTACACTTTGTAAACTTTTTTTGAGTTTAAAATTCTTTTTGAATTCCTTCAAATCTTATGAATATTTCTGGAATTCACTCGAGTTTTTTATTGTTTAATCTCACCAAACTAATACCTTTTGCTTCAAAATATTTTACACTATTTTTCGAAATTTTAGGACATCGTTTTGAAATGTTTTGAAATATTTTTCAATTTTTTTTATGTTTACTTTTAAAAATAAAAAATCATTGAAAATTTTCCCAAGAATCTTGGAAAAATTATTTTTTTTTTTAATTTTTCCGGAAATTCTAAACCTTGTAATCTTTTAAGATATTCAAATTTTTTCTGAATTTCTTTTGAATTCAGCAAAATAAAAAAAATTGCCCTAAAATGTTTCAGATTGTTCTTTGACAATTTAAGAAATCTTTAAAAATTCTTTGAAATCCTTTCAAATATTCTCTTTAAATTAATTTTTCAAAATAAAAAATCAATTAAAAATTTTTTTTAAATCAATCTTAAACTTGCTCATATTTTTTCTAAAATAATCTAATATTGCAAAATTTGGCTTTAAAATCTTTGACACTGTTTTTAAAAAGATTAGGAAATAATTTTAAAAAATTTGTAATCTTTTTCAATTTTCTCTCAGAATTCATTAAAAAACCATTTGAAAATTTTCCATGAATCTTAAGAACATTTTTTAATTCTCTTAACACCTTGCCAAATTCAGTTTTCCTAAATATGGTTTAAATCCTGAAAAATGAAAATTGTTTTGAAGTCTTCCATATTCTTTTTCTACACATTTTGAAGTTTTCAAAACTTAAAATTATGTTTTAAAAATAAAATCTAAACAAAAAAAAGTAGAAACAATCCGTTTAATTAAGTAGGATTGAGTGCATTTAGAAGAATTTTAGTTGATTAAAAAAATGTAATCCATTCAATTGAGTAGAATTGAGTAAATTTAAAAGGATTCAGTCGAATTCAAAAGAATTCATCGAGAGTTAAATAAATCAAGAGAATTCTAAAGAATTCAAATTTTTTCAAGAATTAAGGATACATTAATAAGATTTCAGGATGAATTTTAAATGAATTCAGATGAGTTGAAAAATATCCAAAATATTTCACAATTTTTTTAACTCGGAAGTGAACATGATCAAATGGAAATAACAAATTCCAAAAATTAATTGGACAAATTATTATATATAATTTGTTATATTATGTAATTTTTAGATTCGGATTTAGTTTCAAAGGTGTCAATTTTTGTAAACAACGAAAATCAATAGATGATTTCCGAAAGTCCGATAGAAATCGACATGTACTTGAAAGTTAGAAAGAAACTTGATTCTAGGAAAAAAATTGAACTTTGTATTTGACTTGTAATTAGTGATTAATCGCTTATTATTTCTTAGTTTGGCGATTAAATGTCACACCCACTGATATAGCAATTTCTAACGTAGGGTACATCCCGTGATGCAGTTGGTAATAATAATAATAATAATTCTTGAAATTATAAAATTTAAACTATCAACTCATTTAAAAATATTTCTTGTGAACACTATAACTTGAAAACGGTTACAAAAACATTGATGAAATTTAGAGGCCTTACTTTCACCTCTCATATCTTGAAACTGATTAAAGGATTCCTAAAAATATTTATAATTTTTTAGCACTTAATAATATTTGAAAAATCGGTTTTTTCTAGTAAAACTTTTTTTATTAACATAATTCAAAGTTGATGCACGGACATGAAAGACTCCTTGGCTGGAGATGAATCGATTGACCTATAATATTAATACATTTCATTAAAGATTAAGAAGTTATGGTCGTTTTTATATTTGTGAAATCGATTTTTATAGTAAAAATTTTCTCATTCTCATAATTTAAAGTTGATGCGAGAATAAAAAAGTTTTGTTGATCCAAGGCGAATCGATTGACTTATAATATTGATATATTTTATTGAAGAGTAAGGAAGCTATGGTGATACAAAATATTTGAAAACATGTTTTTTTCTATAGTGAAACTTTCTTCTTTAACATAAGTCAAAGTTGAGAAAACAATAAAAAAAATTCTTTCATTCGAGACGAATCGATTGACCTACAATATCAATAAATTGTATTAAAGAGTAGGGAAGTTATGGTAATTTACATATTTTTGTAATCGATGTTTACAGTAAAACTGTTCTCATTCTTATCATTTGAAGTTGATGCAAGGATAGAAAATATATGTTGATTCGAGACGAATCGATTGGCCTATAATATTGATACATTTTATTGAAGATTAAGAAAGCTATAATAATCCATAATACTTGAAAATACGGTTTTTTATAGTAAAAATTTTTTCTTCAACATAATTCAAAGTTAATGAAAGAATAACAAAAATTCCTTTGTTCGAGAGGAATCTATTTAAATAAAATATTATTATATTTTATTAAAGAGTAAGGAAGTTACGGTCGTTTATATTATATTGAAAAATGGTTTTTATAGTAAAAATTTTCTCATTGTTATAATTTAAAGTTAATTTGATAATAGAAAAGATGTCTTCATTCGAGACAAATCGATTCACTTATAATATGCAAAGATTTTATTGAACAGTAAGGAAGCTATGGTAATGCATAATATTTGAAAATCGGTCTTTAAAAGTAAAACTTTATTCATTAACATAATTCAAAGTCAATACAAGAATTAAAGATTCTTCGGTTCGAGACGAATCGATTGACCTACAATATTAATACATTTTATCAAAGAGTAGGGAAGTTCGGGTAATTTATATATTTTTGAAATCGATTATTATATTAAAAATTTTCTCATTCTCATAATTAAAAATTGATGCGAGAATGGAAAAGTTGTGTTCATTCCAGACGAATTGATTGACCTGTAATATTGATACATTATATTGAAGAGTAAGGAAGCTATGGTGATGCATAATATTTGAAAACGCGGCTTTTTATACTAAAACTTTTTTCTTCAACATAATTCAGAGTTGAGGAAATTATTTTAAAAATTCCGTGGTTCGAGACGAATCGAATGACCTATAATATTAATACATTTCATTGAAGAGTAAGGAAGTTAGCGTTATTTATAATATTTGAAACACCTGTTTCAAACAGAAAAACTTTTTTCATCGACATCATTCAAAGTTGACGCATGACTAGAAAAGAATTTTTGATCATAAATTTGCAAATTGAATAATTATATTGAATAATCAAATAATCAAAAATAAAATCATAAAAATAATCAAATTGAATAATTCTGACAATGTTTGTAAGGAAATAATAAAGCTGGAAAAGGGGTTTGTCTGATTTGTTTTTAGATTGATAAACTTTTTTATATTATTTTGTAATTTTGTACTTTTTGTTCATTTCTATTCTTAATTTATCAAAATGAAGATTTTGGCTTGTTTATTATTCCAAAAAGGCACTAATGCTTCCTCTATGAGGAAGCAAGTACAATTGCTAACGGGAAGCAATGTGCTCGTGAAATGAGCACCATATAAATAAAATAATGGAATAATGAAATATAATAATAATAAATAATAATAATATAATAAATAAATACAAACAAAGTGGAAACACTCGAGATCGAATTCACAGCTAGTTTCAATAAGTAACGCGTTACCGTTACTGAAAGAAAGTAACGCGTTACCGTCGCGTTACTAAGAATCAGCAAACGTTTTTTATTTTTCATTATTTTTATTTCTAAATTGCAAAATTTTCATATAATTTCTTTTTTTCTTAATAAAACGGAACGACTGAAAAATCCCGAATAATAAAATTCCCGAACAGTTTATAATATTACCGAATTTGAAAATTTCCGAATACGAAAATTCATGAGTAATAACATTTTCGAATAATAAAGTTCTCGAAGAATTTATAATATTACTGATTTTTAAAATTTCCGAATAATAAAATTTCCGACAGAAAATCGCCGAATTATAAAATATCCAAAATAGAAAATTCCTGAATACTAAAATTGAATTGCAATTGAATATTATTATAAATAATCTTTTGCAGTCTCTCAAATATTATTATTTTTCATAATTTTTCTCCATTTTCCAGTGGAAAATAAAAAAGTCTCCGTGTAGATCCGCGCCCGTTACACATCAGCGATCAATGAATGAAGATATACTAGATTTCAAAGGTTAGATCAGAAGGGGCACTCATATATTACGTTCATGAAGCTGTTAGTTTATTGCTGCTACTATCATCGGTGAGATAAGCATGCTAATCGAGCCCACCATCCAGGCAAGGCACGTGCTTTCAACACGTTACAACTGTTACAATACATAATGGTCTATATTTCTCGGTCTATTTTCAATTTTCAATTCACTTAAGTGTTCCGTGGAATACTTGAGGGTTCATTCCGTTGTTCAATTTTGACCTTTAGTTTATGTAGCAGAAAAGTTTCCGTGCGGTCTCTTGCACCTTTAGACCGCACGGAGTTCAAGGGACCGCACGGATTCCAAGGGAACGCACGGAGTCAAATGACAGCACGCAATCTAAGGGACCGATATATGATTTCAATCCCCTCAAAAAGATAAATAAAGAGCCAAAAATGGAACAATTAAATTTTCAATTAAAAAAATTAATTTTGAACTAAGAAGAAAGGGTTTTTCAATAAAATAGGTTAATTTTCAACCAATGTGATGAATCTTCGATCCAAAAAAATGAATTCTCAATGAAAAGTGTCATAGTTGTTATTTCCAACAAAATCTTTATTTCAAATAAAAACAGTTGAATTAAGCCAAAAAATACTACTTTTCAACTAATAAGTGAAATCCTCAAAGAAAACAGACTAAATTTGAAGCCAGAAAAGGAAACTTTCAGCAAGAGAAATTTGTAACCAAAAAAGGTTTTCCAGTCAATAAAAAAAAATCCCATTGAAAATTTTGAATTTTCAAATCTGAAAATATAAATTTTCAACAAAAAATTGAAATATCCATTCAAAATATGAATTTTCAATCAAAATGATTGAATTTTCAAACCAAGAAATATGAGTTTTCAATCGAAAAATTCAATTTTTAATTGAAAAAAGATAAATTTTAAGCAAAAATGAAATAGTTACATTCTCAACTAAAAAAAATAACTTTCAACAAATTAGTTAAATTTTGAACCAAAGAAATAAAGTCTCCAATCCAATGATGAATCCTCAGCCAAAAAAATGGAATTTTAACTAAATAGTTGAATTTTCAACTAAAAAGATAAATTTGCTACCAAAAAATATAAATTTTTAACAAAATACATGAATTTTCGACTACAAAAAAATATTTTCTGTTAACAAAATTAATTTCCACAAAAAGAATTTTCAACCGAAGAAATGAATTTTTATACAAAAGTAGAATAGTTAAATTTTTTTTAAATAGTTATTTATTTTATTATTTTTTATTTTTATTTTTTTAAATAGTTAAATTTTCATCAAGATAGTTGAATTCTCAAACAAAACAGACTAAGTTTCAACCCAAAAAAAAGGAACATTCATCAAAAGTTGTAAATTTTCAACCAATACAAATTTTTTAGTCAATCAAGAAAAACAATTAATAAATCATATAATATTAATATTTATAATAATATTAATAAATGAATTCATAAAATAAATTCTAAACTAAAATGATGAATCTTCAGCCAAAATAATTTATTTTTAACGAAATAGTTGAATTTTCAGTTAGAAAAATTAATTTTTTGTACGAAAAATTATTTTTCAACAAAATAGTTGAATTTTCAACCAAAGAAATGAATTTTAAGCAAAGAATAGAATATTTACATTTTCAGTCAAATAATACATTTTCAGCCAAATAAATTAGATCTCTATTTGTTGGAAATTCGTTTTTTTGTTTTACATTTTTGGTTGAGCATTCACCCTTTCTTTAAAATTCAACCTCGAATTCGACCTTCCGGGTTGAAAATACAACTGCTTTCTAAAAAATTCGTCTTCTTGGCTTGAAAATTTAACTATTTGGTTGAAAATGTAACTGTTTTTAATTGAAGCTTAATACTTTATTATTAAAAATACGACCATTTGGTTGAAAATTTAATCAGTTCGTTATTTTCTTAAAACAAAAAATATTTTCTTAGATCAAGAACATATTGTATCGTCCTTATTGGTAACAATATTTTCTTAATTCAATATTCATTCTTTATGTCTCTCATGAGGCTTCAGAGTTTAAGCTTCAATACTTTCTGAATCTATTTTAAACCGCTTTGCGATAGTTTTTTTTCTTGCATCTAGAAGCGATTTTCTGAGATTTATTTATTATTTAGTTTTTCATTCATCATTATTTATTTTGGCTCAAATGAGCTGTAAATTTCGACTGTCAAGCTTTACACTTTTTCCCCTATTTCCCTCTTTTCACCTTTTCTAAAGAATTCTTCTTTTTGCCCGGTTTGGTTGAAACTTGGTTCAAAATTCAACTTTTTGTTGAAAATTCATCTTTTCCAAGTGAACAACAACTGTTTTCTGAATTATTCAAAAAATGTATCTTTTTGGTTAAAAATTAAACTGCTTTGTTAAAAATTTTACTGTTTTGGTTGGAAATTCAACTTTTTTGGTTAAAAATCATCTTTTTTGGTCGAATTTTCAACTGCTTTATTGCACATTCATATTTTGCGTTGAAAATTCATATTTTTTTGGTAAAAAGGTGATATTTTGTTGGTTGAAGATTCATGTTTCTTGATTCAAAATTAATTTCATTGTTGAGAATTAAACTGTCTTCTAAAAAAATCATTTTTTTGGGTTAAAAATTTAACAATCTGGTTGTAAATGCAATGGTTTGGGCCAAATAGTTTATTTATTTTTCATAATCAGCCACAACAGTATTTTTGATTTGAAAATGAAATATTTTTTGGGTTGAAATATCAACTATTATATTTTTCGTTCAAAATAATTATTTTTGGTTGAAAATTCAACTATTTGATTGGTTGAATGCTGAACCACTTTCTTTAGAAAGTTTTTTTGGTAGAAGAATCATCCTTCCCGTTTTTAACTATTTTGTTTAAAAAAAATAATTTTCAGTTAAAGTAGATCCATTTTTAACCAAAGAAATAAACCTCCTTTCAAAAAAAATATCATCAAAGTATTTCAGCTTGTACTCACGCAGTTGAATTTTCAGTTAAAAAAGATCAATTCTCAACAAAATAGTTCAACTTTTAACCAAAGAGATGAATTTTTAACTAAAAATAATGAATCTTCAACGAAAAAGTGATTTCTCAACAAAGTCGTTTAACCAAACTTTTAAAATAAAATAGTTGAATCCTCAAGCAAACAAGATTTATTTTCAAACAAACCGTTGCATTTTTTCAATGAAAGATGAAATTTTTACTAAAACAGATGAATTTTTGAATAAAAAAGACAAGTTTGAAAAAATTGGATTTTCATCAAAAAAAAAATTTAATTTGACTTTACACTACTTGAATATGAGTTTTAAATAAGAAGTAAATTTTCTTTGAAGATACTTGAATTTTCAACAAAACAGTTGAATTTTCAACCAAAGCGAATGACTTTTTAACAGAATGATTGAATCTTGAACCAAATAGTTGCATTTTTATCCACGAAGAGTTGAATGTCTACTAAAACAGATAAATTTTCTAATCAAAAAATCAAATAAAAAAAATTTGAATTCTTATAAAAAAAAAATTTCAGTTTTACTATTCAACATTAAAATATATGTTTCAAACAAGAAGTCAATTTTCTACGAAGATACTGATTTTTTAAACCAGAAAATCGAACTTTAAACAAAACAGTTGAATTTTTAAACAAAAAGGATGAATTTTCAACAAACTCAATGAATCTTTAACCAAATAGTTCCATTTTTATCGAAGAAAGATGAAATTTCTACTAAAACAGATGAATTTTTGAATTAAGGAAACAAATTTTCAAATAAATAGTTGAACTTTCATCCAAGATAGATTTCAGTTGACTTTTCAGCACCAAAATATGGATTTCAAACAAGTAAATTTTCTATGAAATAGTTGAATTTTCAACCAAAAATAATGACTTTTTGAGAAAACTCTTAAATTTTCAAACAAATAATAAATTTTATAGCTAAAAAGACAATCTTCAGCAGAAATAATTTACAAAAAAAGTAATACAAATATAAATACAAAGCTAATAAATTACTAATAAGAATATTATTTCAGGGTTACCGCAAAAATTCCCTAATATTTTTCCCTGAATCATTTTTCATTTTCCCTGACCATTAATAATTAAATACCAAAATCTCAAACTTGTAATATTTTTAACCTAGAATCTTTCATAAACGGAATGAAAGAATTTCGAATTAAAATTGAAATATGTCAAATTTATTCTGCTAGACAGTTATTTAAAGTTATGGAAATTCTCTGACTTTGGATTTTGGATTTTTGTTTCCAGAAAAATTCAACAATAAATTTTGAAGAGACTTATGTGGCCTGATTTTTGAATTTTTTTTTTGTTTAAAGTTTTATGTTAATGCAAAGAGTGAAAAAAAGTAGATTTTTTTGTTTGTTTTTGTTTATCTTCGTTAAACATTTTTTTCTATGATCAGCATTGTAAGACCTTATGCACGAGCGTAGTTGAAAGCAAAAAAAAAAATTATGACATTAAGTTAATTGTTATAAACAAATTAACTTAATAGTCTACACTATGGATTCTTCATTTGCAAAGTAAATTTTTGCATTAACATTACTTGCTTCTATCGAAAAAATAATACCCGATCGTAAAAATTTGGCATACGATATTTTTTATTAATTTTATAAACAAATTATATAAACAAATGCCTAGTGTGGACACTTAGAGGCAGAAAGAAATCTTTTTTTCTTTTAATTTTCCTCAAGTTATATCGCCAGTGATGTTTGATGATCGACAATTATCTATCAATATTTTTTATTATTTTTCTAAACAAATTCCTAGTGTGGACATTTAAAGGCAGAAAGAAATCGTTCTTTCTCTTAATTTTCGTCAAATTATATCGCCAGTGATATATAGGGTAAGAGCACTAGTGGTTGGCATTGCGCCAGTTATTGGCACCCTCTCTCAATTTTGTTAAATTTTAAGAAAATGCAAACATTTATCGTATTTTGCTGGTATTATTTTTATTCTACCATTATTTCTGCGTGTACCGACATATATAATTCATACAAAATAATGTCAAATTCAGTTATAAAATAATGAATTCACTTCAGTTCTTAGGGTGCCAAGAATTTATCTGGTTTTATAAAGAAAATGTTTAGCTGACAACATTTTTTAATTTTGTTCAAACAACGTTGTGAACAAGTAAATCTGTTCCAATTTTTGTGAATATTTAAAAGAAATACTTGCAATATAATCAAAATAAGGAATGAACCTCGGCAATAATTTATTTATTAATTTTAGGGGGAGTGCCAATGGAAATTAATATAAAAAGTATGGTCTCTAGTCGTTGGCACCCCAGTGCCAATGACCAGACCATGCAATTCGGGAATGATTTCATTCATTGGCACCCCTGCCTCGCCGGCAAAAAGTGAGGTTATGTAATTTCAAGACCTTGTGTTGACATGAGCCATTTCACGTATTTATGATAAAATGAAGTGTTAAAAGTGCCGGAACAACAAAAGTCGTTACTAGGTATACGAAAAATTAGCTAACAATTATAATAAATGAAGCTGTCATTTATATACCGGATATACCGGTAATCGTAACCTCCAAAGTTCTGTTCAGATAATTTATTATTCTTTTTAGGCCTCGAGGTATAGGTAAATATTGGTTTCATTTAAATTATAAATGGAATTTTATTATCTTTATACATATTGTGTTTAATAATATTGTCGTACAATGTTTTAAATGTTACGCAGGAATTCATGTTATTATAAAATAGCCAAAGTTTTTATTTAATCGGTGGGCGATTTATTTTGACTATATTTATTTATCCATGTTTGAATTTGTTTATTCATTTTTCTAGTTTAAAGTAGAAAATGAGTAACATTTATGGTTTTTATTTTATTTATTGCCATATTATTGCCCGTCAGAGAGTATCTCTGAGGAAAGAAAAACATAAGCCGAAGAATACATATGTGACATGGCTAGGCTTTATAGCTGGTGTCAAAGATATTGGCTTGTCCAAAAACAAAATTTATAAAATACTAAATTTAGAATTATTAATAGAAAATTTATTTCATATTTTCAGTTGCACAATTTGTTTTTATCAATGTTTTAACGCAATTACAGAAGTTTGAAGAGGTTATGTGAGTGTAGTGCCAATCACTGGTGACGAGGGGTGCCAATAACTGGGGTTAGCAGTGCCAAGCACTAAAATTTTGGGACTACATGCTTATTTTTAATAATTTTTCAAGTTTTTTTCATCTTTGAATAATAATTCAACATTCCAGTGTGTTCTGCATAAAATTTGGAGTGCCGGTATGATTATCACTATTACAGAATTCAATATTTTATGTGTTTATTTATTTCCTAAAGTCTAAATTTCCTGTTAAGGTGCCAATAACTGGTGCTCTTACCCTAATGATGGAAAATTATCATCCGATATTCTATATTATTTTGATAAACAAATTATATAAACAAATGCCCAGTGTGGACATTTAAAGGTAGAAAGAAATCGTTTTTCTCCTAATTTTCCTCAAATTATGTCGCCAGTGATGTTTAATTCAGGACAATTATCTTTCAATACTTTTTATCAATTTTATAAACAAATTATATAAACAAATGCCTAGTGCGGACATTTAAAGGCAGAAAGAAATCGTTTTTTCTCTTAATTTTCTTTGAATTATATCGCCAGCGATATTTAATGATGGAAAATTATCATCCGATATTTTCTAACAATTGTATAAACAATTTATATAAACAAATGCCCAGTATGGACATTTAAAGGCAGAAATACATTTTTTTCCTAATTTTCCTTAAATGATGTCGCCAGTGAGGTTTAATGATGGAAAATTAGCATCCGATATTTTTTATTAATTTTGTGAACAAATTATATAAACAAATACCTATAGTGGATATGTGTCAAAATAATCTCCAATGAGAGGTCAAAATCAATAAAAATTTGCGCAATTGTAATTTAAAATTTGTCGATACGTTTCGGCTGCTATGTCAGCCCTCATCAGTCGAAATATTTATTGCTGATTTTATGATGGTAAAAAACATCAAAACAATTCATAAAAAACGACTCATCAATGGTTTCTGTTCTTCGTTCATAATTCAAGTTTTTGTTTTATTTTAAAAATTTCTAAGTGTTTGATATTTTTTATTATCCTCACTTTTTAAGTGGAGGGTTTAATTTTATGAATTGTTTTGATGTTTTTTACCATCATAAAATCAGCAATAAATATTTTGACTGATGAGGGCTGACATAGTGGCCGAAACCTACTGACAAATTTTATGTTACAATTAGACGAAAAAATGTACTTTTTTTCACTCTTTGCATTAACATAAAAGTTTAAACAAAAAAAAATCAAAACTCAAGCCACATAAATCTCTTCAAAATTTAATGCTGAATTTTTCAACAAAAAAAATCAAAATCGGTTAAGAATTGCCAGCTACAAGTTATTTTGAACCTCGTTTTTTGATTTCATCTCACTGTGCATCCCTCCCCCTTGAGCTGTTACGTTATTTAAAAACCCATGCTTGATCAAACTGGCAGTTTAGTCGCTCAAAAGAATATTTGCTCTTTGACCCTTCTTCACTTTGTGCTACTTACCTTACCCAAGTTTCACAAAAAATTACCTCACTCAATGCATAATTCAAAATTGCAATTCTAACAAAATCCTTGGCCGCTTTCGAAAGCGTGGAGAAAGCTCTTTTTAATATGTCAATGTTTTGTACTCGAGGCAAATCGATACAGATACGACAATCTTGTTGCGGATTTACGATCTGTCAATAAACCTACTTTGTAGTCCACTAAAAAAGTTTTTGTTTCATTTACGGACATCCGAAGATATATGTGTATTTTTTATATTGTTTAAGTTATAAAAAGATCCGAGAACAATAACTAATGATATTCCATATTTATACAGCTATATTCCTAGTTTTTTTATTATTTTTGTGGAAGCGAGATTGCACTTATGCGCAGATTGTGGATTACCTTTATATACAAAATTAGTCGGGATGACCTAAGCTTACTCCAGATTACATATGATTACTCTGGATTGCATAAAATTATTGTGGATTTCTCGGCATAAGCTAGACCTCCGAGAATTTTTGACTAAAATGGTTTATTTTTTAACAAAATTGTTAAATTTTGAACAAAATAGTCCATTTTTTAACCGAGAACATTAATTTTCTATCGAAAAAACCGAATGTTTAAAAAAATACATGAATTTCCAGTTGAGAAAGATACATTTCCAGCCAAATAGTTAAATATTTTATTAAAAAATATCAATTTTTCACAAAAAATGAAATAGTTGAATTCTCAGTTCAAAAATAAATATTTACCTGAAAGAACAATGATTTTTCAATAAAATAGTTGAATTTTCAAACAAAGTGATGAATTGTCAACTAAAATGAAGAATCTTCAAACAGAGTAGATTAATTTTTAACCAAGAGAGACGAATTCTCAACCAAAAATTTAATCCATAGTTGATATTTCAACCCAAACCAATTTTTTAATTTCATTCAAGAACCCAGTTGAAGTCGACCAAAAAGACGAATTTTCAACAAAAACTTTTAATTTTTCAAACGAAAAGCATACTTTTCAACAAAATTGTTTTGTTTTATGAAAAAAAAATTAATTGTCAACCAAATCCTTGAATTTTCTAACAAACTATTTGCATTTTTAACCCAAAAAGACGATTTTTTAGCAAAGCCGTTGAACTTTCAACAAAAAAAAAAGATTTTTTCACAAAGTTGTTGAATTTTCTTCAAAGTAGAATAGGTTTTAACCAAAGGATTGAATTGTCCACCAAAAAAATGCAATTTCTACCAAAAAAATTATCTTTGTACAAAGCAGATTAATTTTTGAGCAAATAATTAAACTTTCAACCAAAAATATAAATTTTCAACAGAGAAGATTAATTTCCTACCAAAAAAAGACGAATTTAAAAATAATACATGAACTTTTGACCAAGCAGTTGAAGTTTCAACTAAGAAGATGAATTTTCATACCAAGAGTTGAATTGTCAACTAAAAAATATAAATTTTCTACCAAAATGAAGCACTTGAATTTTCATTGTAAAAAAAAATTCCACAAAAATATCGAATATTCATCAAAATAGTACAATCAAGGAGATGAATTTTCAACTAAAATGAATCTTTCACTGGAGCAGTTAAATCTACATATAAAAAATAAATTTTCAACTAGAAAACAACTAAATTTAATCAAATAATTGAATTTTCAACAAAAAAGATTAATTTTCATTCAAATAGCAGTTGATTTTTTAACTAAAAAAGGTAAATTTTAAACTAAAAATGAAATACTTACAATTTCAATACAAAAATAAATCTTTTACAAAGAATAAAATATTCAACAAAATAGTCAAACTGGTAATCAACAAATGAATTTGCAACTGAAAGAAGAATCTTAAACTGGAATACTTAAATTTTCGATAAAAAAAAAATAATTTTTAATGAAAAATTACGATTTTCAACGATGTGGTTTAATTTTCAAGCAAAGAAATAAATTCTTCGATCAAATTAGTTAAATTTGTAATACAAAAAGACGAATTTTCAACAGAATAATTGAATTTTCAAACAAAAAATGACTTTTCAACAAAATTGTTAAATTTCCTATAAATGGGATTATTTTTTCACCATAAAGTTGAACTTTTTACTGAAATCGTGAATTTTCAACGAGGAAAAATAATTTTCTACTGAAGAAGGCGATTTTTCATAAAAATACATGAATTTCAACTAAAAAAGATATAGATTACAAGTTAGTTGCTTGGATTACTTAAATTACTTCTAATTGTATGGATTACGAGTGGATTACTTTAATTTTAATTTATCAGTACATGTTCTGTCTTAACTATTAATTACATTTATTTAATTATTTTACATACTTTAGTATTTTTAATTAAAGATTATCCACTGTAGGCAGGTTTCCCCTACAGCTATATTTCTTTTTTAATCTGGTGCTTTACATTATACTGTTTTCAAAATTTGTCGGCAGTTCTGAAGAATGAAAGTTTTCAATTTTTGGTTTGGAACAATAATTATTCAAAAAATTCAAACACTCAGTTTCTATTTTTTGAATTTTTTTAAAAATACAAAAGCCTTCCAAATTAAATTGAACCCTGTGATCAATTTTTGTAATTTTGATTTGAATATTTTTGATTATAAAATCACTATAGCCACTTTTTAAAGTAAATCAATATCTTCAATTGCTTCTTTTAATAAATTAAAACAGACAGCCCGAGGATTTACAAATTTTATTGCATTTATTTTTTAATTCTTTTGAATTAACCTTGCATTCTTTGAAATTTTCTTCAAATTCACATAATTCAATGGATATTCTTTGGATTTTTTTTAATTCACCTGGAAGAATTCTAAATTCACCTTGAATTCTCATGTATTTTATCACATTCTTATTCGAATAATGCTATTAATTCTTATTTATCTGAATTCAATGAAATTTTTGTTTTCAAAAATTTTATTCTATTCACTTCAATTATTTTTAGTTTATCTTGATTTTGTATGAATTTTATCAAATTCACTCGAATCACCTTGAATTCTTCTGAATTCACTCACATTTAATTGAAATAAATGAAATATTTTAGATTAAAATGTTTTTTTGTCATTTCATTTGAATTCTTTTGGAATTTCCTTGGAATCTTTTGAATTCACTCAATTCTACTCAATTCATTAATTTTTTTCAATTCACCCTGAAGTATTTTAAACTCAACTTGAATTCTTAGACATTTCATAAAATTCTTTTGAAGTCCCTCGAATTTTTCTCAATTCATTCTACATTAAATGAATTCTATCAATTTTTTGCATTTTTGAATTGTCTTCAAACCGCTTGAATTTATATTAATTAAATTAATTCCATCGAACTCGTCTCATTTTTCTTAAATTTCTAAAAATTCACTCGAATTTTCTTTAGTTCGTTGCTCTAACATTTTTTTTCAATTCACCTAAATTCTGTTGAATTCACATTGAATTCTGCTCGCTCCCTATTCACTCAATTAGAAATTTTAAAGAAATTTTTTTATTTGCAAATTTTGTTTAATTATATTCTTTCCAATTTTTATTAATTTCATCGAAGATTCTTAAATTTTTGGAATTTGTTCCAACCGAGGTTCCAACTTATTTGGAATTCACCAGGAATTCCTAATTTATCCTGATAAAAAATGCGAATTCTTCTAAATTCTTCTGAATTCACTCAATTCTACTCAATCCTACTCAATCAAATTTTATTCTTTCTCAATTCTTCTAAATTCATTTTAAGTTTACTCAAATAAGTCAAATATTTTGTATTCCAAATTTTTTTCCCATTCACTTGAATCCTGAATTCGTTAAAATTTATCTGGAATTCTGATAAATTTCATCGAATTATTTCGGAATCTTTTGAATTCAAAAGAACATTTCTCACAATAGTAATGCACATTAGCCACTTTTCGTAAATTTTAGTCATTTTTTGGTTTCGAAATTAGTCACTTTTGATCACTTTTTCTCAATTTTCCAATTTTCAAACAAAACCCGAGACAACTGAAAACCCCTGAAAAATAAACATCCCGTCCCTGAAAAATTCCCAACAAATAAAATATTCAAAATAGAAAATTCCGAGTAATAAAATTCGCGATCTATTTATCATATTCACGAATTTCAAAATTCCGGAATAATAAAATTTACCGAAAAAAACTGACGAATTATAAAATATTCGATATTAATAAATAATTTCCCAAAACTAGAAAATTATCGAATTCAAACAATTACAAAAATTGTGTTTCAATCAATATAATTAATTTTTTTTCTTCGTTAAAAATACAATAATGAACTTTTTTGATCAAGAACATTTCTTCTTGGATATTCAATTTCGTTAAAACTATTGTTTAAAATTAAAAAAATAATGATGTAAACAAATATATCTCAACGCAAAAGAACAATGCATGAACAAGATTTTTATGAAAAAAATTTTCTCTGGTCAAAATATTTTACTATTGTATTTATAATAGATGAATAATGTTAATTAAATAGTGTTGGAAATCTGATAGTATCGGATATTTTATAGTTCGGTAATTTTCTGTCGCGAATTTTATTATTCTAAAATTTTCAAATTTGGTAATATAATAATCTGGGAATTTTCCAATTTGGGATTTTTATATTTCGGCAAATTTATAATTTCGGGAATTTTCTATTTCGCATATTTTATTTTTCGGCGTTTGGAAAAAATTCGACTGTAAATTTATTATTAAAATTTTTCAAGGAATGTCTGTTATCATCAGAGAATAAAATAAATTTTTAACGTCTTTTCAGACTAGAAGGAGCTATGAATTAAAAATTATTTTTTTTCCTCTGAAAAAATATCTCCTTTCGCTTGGCTGGGAATCGAACCACAGAACTTCCGATTGCCGATCGAGTGCTTTCCCATTAAGCTACTAGAGGGATCGAGAGAAGAAACGTTTTTCAGAAAATACATGCATTATTTTGCCAAGTGATACAAATTAAAATTTGCAAGGAATCTGTGTTATCATCAGAAAATAACAGAAATTTTTAACGTCTTTTCAGGCCAGATGAAAAGTCTTAAAAGACGTTAAAATTTTTGTTATTCTCTGATCATGATACAGGTTCCTTGAAAAATTTGATTTGTATCACCTGGCAAAATAATGTGTGTATTTTCTGAAAAAAGTTTCTTCTCTCGATCCCTCTAGTAGCTTAATGGAAAAGCACCCGAGAGGCAATCGGAAGATCTGTGGTTCAATTCCCAGCGGAGCGAAAGGAGAAGATCTTTTTTCAAAGAAAAAAATAATAATTTGTTATTAAATCATTTATATACACACACACATATATATTTATATAT
>CAKNXH010063076.1:121213-167626 GCA_932178445.1 Andricus quercusramuli
CAACTATTTTGCTTTAAATTACCTCCTTTCTTGAAAATTCATATTTTTGGGTTAAAAAATAAAT
Source organism: Andricus quercusramuli (assembly GCA_932178445.1). Taxonomy (NCBI): domain Eukaryota; kingdom Metazoa; phylum Arthropoda; class Insecta; order Hymenoptera; family Cynipidae; genus Andricus; species Andricus quercusramuli. The sequence goes on from CAKNXH010063076.1 coordinate 121,278, forward strand.
TTTTTTTGTATCTAATTGGTTTCTTTTGGTAAAAATTGAACCTTTGTTAATTGAGGATTCGACTATTTTGTTGAAAATTCGTCATTTTCTATTAAATTCCACTGTTTTTGGTTGAAAATAAAAATCACTTTCAGTTGAAATATCAACTATTACAATTTTCGTTGAGAGTTCATCTTCTTTATTGAAAATTTAACTACTTAGTTAAAAATGGAACTACTTTGTTAAAAATTAATTTTTTTGGTTCATGATTCATCATTTTAGTTTCAAAACCTTCTTTTTTGTTCAAAATTCAAATATTTTGTTGGAAATTATTTTTTTTTTTGAAAATCGAAATATTTCGTTAAAAATTTATGTAATTTGGTTAAAAATTAATTTTTGTACTGAAAATTTACACACCTAATCTATTTTAACTTGGAAATTAATTTGCTTGGTTGAAAATTGAACTTTTTTGTTGAAAATTAATTTTGTTACTGAAAATTTACCTGTTCTAAGTTGACAATTTTTCTGTTTTTTAGGTTAAAATTTAATTATTTTGTCAAAAATTCCTTCTTGTTAGTAGAAAGGAAATATCATTAGTCGAAAAATCATCTTCTTAATTAAAAATGAATTTTCTTGGTTGAAAATTGAACTATTTTGTTGGAAAGTCTTCTTTCTCTTGAAAATTTATTTCTTTTTCCCGACAGTTTAACAATTTTATTTTTGAATAAAAATTTATCTTTTTCAGTTGAAATTTAGGTTTTTGGTTGAAAATTTATTTTATTTGCCTGTAAGTTTTTTTTTTGAATTCATGTATTCTGTTGCAAGTTTGACTTTTTTCGTATAAAATTCATCTTTTGGGTTGAAAACTCAACTATTTTGTTGAACATTTATTTTCTTGGTTGAATATTCATCATTTTAGTTAATAATTTATCCTGTTTCGTTGAAAAGTTGTTCTCTTTTTCAGTTGAAAATTAATCTTCTAAACTGAAAATTTAACTATTTTGTTGAAATTTCCTTTTTTTCTTGTTTTAAAATAAATTTTTGGTTCAAAATTGATCTTTTTGAATTGAAAACTCAATTATGTTTCAAATAAATTTAGAAGTGAACATTTTTTTGGAATGAAATTATTGATCTCATAGGTGTAAGGTTACTTTTTATTAAGTTTTGTAATGATTTATGGAAGTTAACTAACATAATTGTTTGAACAATTTAATATTGTTGACAGCAATTTTCTCTTACAATAGAGTTAAAAAATCGCAGTTTTTTTCTGAATTTTTCTACTTGCTTTTAACTTTCTAGTTCGAGCGAGGCAGTAATCAAATAAATTTAGCAAAGATAATTGTTTAAACAATTTATTATTTCTTAATTATTTTCCCTTATAAGAATGCTAGAAAGTTGCGGTTCTGTAGTCAAAGCAAGCATGATTAATTTAATGAGTCAAAGTTTTTCGTTTCACATCACTGATTGGTTCAGTTAGCAATATTGACTGATTCATATTTCGTCAGTAGAAATTACTGATTCTTCAGTCAAACCATGCTAGATGAATTTATTCAGTGAAATTTTGTCATTTTAAGCCACTGATTGATTCAGTCATCAATATTGAGTGATTCATCTGTTGATCCGACTGTTCTGCCAGTATAAATGACTGTTTTTCAGTCAAAGCATGTTTTGATTAATTTAATCAGTCATATTTTGTCATTTCCAGACACTTATTGATTCAGTCAGCAATATTGACTGATTTATGTTTTCTGAGTATAATTGATTGATTCTTCAGTCAAAGAATGCTTGATTAATTTATTCAGTAAAATTTTGTTATTTTAAGCCACTGATTTGTTCATTCATCACTATTGAGTGATTCATCTGTTGAATCGACTGTTTTGTCAGTAAAAATTACTGATTTTCTCAGTCAAAGCATGTATTGATTAACTTAATCAGTCATATTTTGTCATTTTCAGACACTTATTGATTCAGTCAGCAATATTCACTGATTCATTTTGTTGCAGTATAATTAATTGGTTCTTCAGTCAAAGCATGCTTGATGAATTTAATCAGTGAAATTTCGTCATTTGAAGCCACTGATTTATTCATTCATCAATATTGAGTGATTCATTTGTTGAACCGATCTTGCTGTTAATGACTGATTATTTCAGTCAGAGTATGTTTTGATTAATTTAATCAGTCATATTTTGTCATTTTCAGACACTTATTGATTCATTCAGCAATATTCACTGATTTATCTTTTTCAGTATAATTGTTTGATTCTTCAGTCAAAGCATGCTTGATGAATTGAATCAGTGAAATTTTGTCATTTCAAGCCACTGATTGATTCAATCATCAATATTGACTGATTCAGTCATCAACATTGACAGATTCATCTGTTTGAACGACTGTTTTCTCAGCGGAAATGACTTATCTCATATTTTGTCATTTAAAGTCACTTATTGATTCTGCCAACAATATTTACTGATTCATCTTTTGTCGGTAGAAATGACTGATTCTTTATTCAAAGCAGGCTTTATTAATTTAATTGTTTTTTTCTCATTTTCGCTCGTTTGCCTGATCTCATAAAAAACTAAGTTTACTAAATTTTTTTGTTAATGTTCTACTTTTGCATGAATTCGTTTCTTGACCTACAATCATTTAAGCACACAGCAAGTACATTCTTATGCACTTTGGACTTACTTAATTCAAGCGATAAAGACATCGGTGTAGACTATGAAAAGATTTTAATTTCCAAACAACTTTAGTCAATGTTCACGCCCCTATATACGAATTAAAAGCAACTTACCAGTGCAACTTACGTAATCAAGTTTAAATAAATTTTGTTCCAAATGACGTAAAACCAAATTTCAGCAATTTGATTTATCGAGTTATCAAATTTTTAATAATTTTAATAGCAATATACATTAAATTGTAATAATATTATATAATATATTAATCATCATCAAATGAACATTATCAAATATGACCTTTTAGCTTTTTTCTTCATTTGTTATGAATTACAGGAAAAAAAGTTTGTCAATCAATGTTTTTTCTCTTACTAGGTTTCGTAACTTGCGGTCATCAACCTCTTAACGATTTGATTCTACTTTTCTATTGCACGAGTCACTCAGAGAATTTGTTTTCAAATCAGCGATTGAAAAAAAGCAATTATAATTAACTTTCTTTTTCTTAATTGTTTAATGCTCCCTTTCACAGAAAATTCGAGAAATATTATTTATCTGAAGTTGGATAAAAACGCCGCAAACAATTGAAAACTTCAATTATCCGACAGCAGATAATTTTTAACACGAGGCGGATAAAAATTATCCGTCGTCGGATAATTTTAGTTTTCAATTGTTTTCAACGTTTTTATCCAACTTCTGATAAATAATATCTCTGGGATTTACTGTGTTTGTGATAAAATGAAATTATTTACAAGTTGCATATTTACTCCGACAATCCATATGTTTATAATGAGGTCAATAGTTCAAATGATTAAAAGTTTAACAGGTCAGCGACTGTCTCACCTTTGAATATTTCCTTATTTACTGCAAGCGAAAATACTATATTCAAACTTTAAACTACTATTTTTAGTTAATAATAGTTTTAAGAATATTAAAAAATTGTCTTACGATTCCAGGAGAAATTGCAAATCATTTTTTAATTAAAAAAAGCAATTTTCAGAGAATATTCAAAAATATTTTGAAACATTTCAATATATTTTCAAAATTGTCAAAAAAATGTGAAAGTTCTTAAGATAATTGGTTTTATTTTGCGGAAGTAAAAAACAATGTGAAAAAAATTCGAATTATTCTAAAAGATACTTAGAAAGTTTAGAAGTTTTGAAAAGAATAGAGAATAATTTTAAATTTGAAAAGATTTCCAAAAATTGAAAACGAAATCTTGAAGATTTTGAAAAAAAATCGAAGATTCTTAATATTTTTGAAAGATTTTAAGAAAATAAAACAGTCTTCTTAAGATTCCATTTCAACAGATTTCTAAAAATGTCGAAAAAAATCTAGAAAATTATGAGGAAATTTTGTTAATTCTGAAAGACTCTTAAAAAGTTTAGAAAGAATTCGAGTCAGCCTAAAAGATATTTAGAAATGTATTTTTTTTTATCGCGTGCTACGCGCAAGTGTAGTTTCTCGATTTGAGGACAAAAATAATGTCTTAAACAAAATACAAATTTCAAATCTCCATTTATTATTTAAAATTAATTGTTTTTAAGGTTATATAATTATGAATGTTCGAAACATTTTTGAGAAAATTTGAAAAGATTTTTAAAATTTTCTGACATGTCAAATCTAAATTTTATTAGAAAGGTTCATTTCCAATCAATTAGGTAAATTTTTAACAAAAAAAGAATTGATGTTTTCCCAAAACAAACGAATTTTATACCTAAACAAATCTATTAATTTAAAAACATCAATTTTCAACAAAAAGGATCATTTTCAACCAATAAATTGAATTCAATGGATAAATTTTAGTTGTAATTTTAACAAATTTAAAATTCAGTTGCTATTTCAATTGAAAAATATTTTCAGTTTCTATACAAATGTGCTGAATTCATCCAAAAAGATGAATTTTCAACCAAATAGTTGAATTTTCAACTTAAAAAAGATTTTTCGGAAAAAAAATGTCAATGAAATTATAATTTGAGAGTAAAAATAGTTCCTGGTACAAAATAAAAATTTGGAATACCTATTTATTTCTTAAGTTTATTTATTTACATGATGTACAGGATTTAGAAAAATTTGCGGAAGACTTTCAAAAGTCTGAAATAAATTTAATAACATTTTCAAATCTTAAACTTTTTAAACTCCTAAATAGCTGACTCGAATTATTCCTAAAATTTGGAAATCTTTTTGAATATTCTCTGAAAATTAATTTTTCAAAATAAAAAATCATTTGCAATCTTCCAGGAAACTAAAGAAAAGTTTTTAGTTGTTTGAAATCTTTTTAAATGACAAATTATTTTTTAATGTTATTAAAATAAATAAAAATGATTTGAAAATCCTTAAATATTTAATAAATCAAACGTATTCATTAAAATTCTCTAAAACTAGAATGCTGAAATCCCTAGAAATCATTAAAATCCTTGAAGATTCATTAAAATTCTTTAAATCTGGTGAGATTTTTTGAAATACCGTAAAATCACTCAAAATCGCTAGCGATCTCTTGAAATTTCATTTCATTTTCATTATTTTTCAAAGTTCTATAGAAATCGTTTTAAATCTTTGAAAATCCTACAAAATTCTTTGAAATCCTTTGAAACTCGTAGAAATCCATTAATACGTTTAAATAATAAATAAATGTTAATACGTTCAAATAAATAAATAATTCGTTCGTAGTTTCTCTATTTTTCCTATAAATTCTTTCAATATTTTAATATCATTTAATTTTATACTGATTATCTTGTAATGATTCTCTATAATGATTTTTCTAGAATTGCAAAAAAATGATAATAACTTGATTACAGGAGAATCACTAAAGACCTATACTGTTATTGTCATTATTATTTTATTTAATGCCATTAAGCCAAATTCCTTTAGGCTTTAACGTAACTCACTCCAGTCTAGCCTCGTTATAGTGTCGGGGATTAAGAAATTCATATGAATCTCTTTAGCAATCATCCCAGGCGGAAAGCTTCACAAAGTCATCATATGTCATAGATCACAAACATACGCAATCTGACTTATTATCCTATACTAAAATTCATACTCATTACTCTCATGGAATGAATTTGCCAGAATACCTATTATATTATAATATTTTTTATTATATTCGTTATTAATTTCTATACCTCAATTAATATCGTTAACTTTTTCATAGGAGAAGGAATTTTCTTACAATATTATAGATAAGTCATTGTCATTATCTGACGTTATACAATGTTGTGAATTTTCTCAGAAGAAAAACTTCTAAAGAATTAAATTGAAAAATGTAAATACATTATCGAGGGTAATTATAATTACGAAGAAGTGAGTTTGAGGCCTCTGTTTATCGCGTCCTTGCTTATTACTTCGATATCATAAATTGCTTGCTTGCCAGTTATGTACGTCTATTCGACGTCTATGAATTCCTAATCGCAAAACAGATAGGGGCATTGAGCAATACGTGAAAGTATAACAAACTAAATTGCCAATATCGAGAAACTAGTTCTTCGTTAGAGCCTGATTTAGAATTGAAAAGAAAACGAAACGAATTCTTTCGCCCTAAAAGGAGGGCGATTATCTCAATTGCTTGCGTTCACACTAGGGTGGCCCTTATTTTTCACTTTTCGAATTTCTTTGCTCTTTGCTCGCAAGTTTGAGCGCGCCTAGTGAGCGCGACTGTTGGTTCTCGCGCTTCGCGCTCGATAATGTATTTACCTTGCGCTACGCGCTCGGTCTTTATATTTTCCACACATTGGTGCACAGACCTTCTAAAATTAAAGGTCAAAGCGTCAACAACTGTAATTTCATGATTGTGAATTCTCTTTCGTTAAAACTCTTGGGGCTTTATCAAACACACTCATCACGTATCTCGTGCTTCGCACTCGATTTTGTCCAAAATGTCAACTTTTCTAGATTATGTTCAACACTATTATATCTAATGTACATTATATTTATTTTTGTACCTCGATCTGCTACTGCTTATTCAGATGTTACAAAATAATGTACAAATTTTATTTCCATCATGAAAATGTACCCGGTTTGAGCGCGAAAATAAAAAATTGTGAATCAAACCCCTCATAAACTACAATCAGAAAATGAAACTAAACATGTTTTTTTCAATTTGATTATGAGGTGGGTTCTCAAAGCACCTACGGTCTTGACGATTACATTCTCATTGCGATACTCGCGTTCAGCAGCCAGGTTATACAGACGATTGCTTTTGAAAAATAAAATCATGTAAACAAAATAAAACGGAATATGAGAAATTGGTATGTTTTTCGTTAAAATGTTTAAAAAAATAGATTTTCTTATTGAATATAATTTACATTGTTGAAATAAGTAATACAAAAGTACATGTAATATTTCATATTTGCCGATTGTTAATATGTTTAAAAAAATTCAGGAGAACTAATTTGGAACATACAAGACAAAGAATTCGAAGAAGATATTAAAAATCATCAGAATGTCACTCAAAATGTTTTAATTTATCGGAAAAGAATTTTTTTCTATTTTTTGAAAATTTTGAAAAACATATATTTTTTAAAATTTGTATCCAAATTGAGAAAGCCATTTGAATGATTTGCAAGTTTTCTTGTCGTGTACAAGAAACTTTTACAAAAATTTTGTTTCCAAATCTGTAAATGCTCTTACGTTTTAAACTTTTATCCAATCAAACAATTTGATAAGGATAATTTCAAAGTATATTTCACATCTATTCAAAATTTTTATTGAATTTTTTGAATCTATCAGAAAAATATATTTTTTTCTACTCTATGAAGGTTTTCAAAATTTTGAAACGTATATTATTATTATTATTATTATACCATTAAGCCATTTCCCTTTCGGGGTAGGCGTGACTTGCTCGGTTGGAAAGTAGTGGGATAGGTATATAGGTGTAAAGTAGGTCGTTATATGGTATAAGGTAGATAGGTATGTAGGTATATGTGTTATGGTATAGATATTTTAGATTGATCTGGAGTTTTCGTGTTATTTATTCAAATAACACGTTCACTCCGCAACACTGCTCCGACCCAGGTTGCTGATCAATCTCTCTATAACTTTTCTAATTTTCATCGAATTAAAAAATTTCATTGAGGTAATTTTCAAGACTTTCACCGATCTGTAAGAAACTTCCACAAACATTTTTGAAACTTGAAAAACAATTTTTTTCAAATTTTGTTCAATTTTTGTTCAAAATTTGCTCAAAATTTGAGCAAAATCGGTTAATATTTAGGGGTTCAAGCATATATTTTACCTAAAAAAAGCAAGAGAAATATTTTTTCTCACTAAATTTTCGACAAATTTTTAAGTACTAATTTTTTTATTTTGAATAATCGTAGATGCTTAAACAAATTAAAATTGTTTAAATAATTGAATATTAGTTAACGAATGACTGGGTATTCTCAAATTACAGATTAATGATTTTTTTTTAATTTTCAAGAAGAGTCAATAAACCGCAATATTACATAAAATTCAAATTTGTCACTTATGGGGTTTTCTTTGGGGACCCATAAGAGTGGCTTCAAATTATTCAACCTCAAAATTTATGATTGATTCTTATTCTGTGACGAATTCTGAACACGGAATTATTTATAACATATTATCGCGTTTGAATATTAGATTTACAAAAAGCTAACTTTTTCCATCAAAAATCAATGGGAAACTTCATCGTCTTTGTGCCACCCCTAAATATTAACCGATTTTGCTCAAATTTTGAGATTTTTTTGGCATTCGAAAAAAACTGGGGCTTGAGAGCAGAGAAATTGGAAAAATAAAATCCACTAAGTATAAATAAGAACCACCCTAGTCCATACGAAATCAGATATCGAGTTGAAAAATGGAGAATTTAAATAAAAGGCTAAAGAGAGTGCACAGTGGGGAAAAAATTATTTTTTTAGTTCAAAATAACAAACAGCTTACAAATATTGACCGATTTGAACCAAAAAATTCTTCAAATAGCAGATAAGATTTCTAAGAGAGTTATTGAGCCTTGTTTTCAAATTAGGCTTTCAATTTTTTTTATAAATAAACAAATATGACCAAAAAAATGGACATTTTTTCTATTTGATGTTCCTGGTGCTCGTCAATAACAGAAAAGTTGATGAAATCGCACAAGTTTGATAAAGTAACAATGGTTAAGGATGTTTCAATATTATATAATAAACAAAAAAAATTGTTATAAACAAATTATTTGTTGAAAGAATATTTTCTACGATTTTCCATAATTTTACGTTTTTTAAGTTATATTGCAAGAAATTTGTTTGTAACCAATAGTATAATATAAAAATTGTCTCTTAAGATAATAACCTTTTATATTAGAAACAAATATAATGAACAAATGCATTAATCAGGCATTTTTCGATAGAAAAATTCGTTTTTTTTCAATGTCAATTTTTTTACTTAGAAACTTCATGATAATTTTACCAAAATTCATAATTTGTTTATTAATGTTATGACTTTTTAAGACAAATTTAATGAACAACTGCATTATTCGGGAATTTCGACAGAAAAATTAGTTTTTTTTTCAATGCCAGTCCTTTAATTCGTTTGGGAATTTCGTGACAATTTCAGCAACATTCATAATTAGTTGATCAATTGTATTACTTTTCTAAACAAATTTAATAAACAAATGCATCAATCAGGCATTTTCGACAGAAAAATTCTTTTTTTTTATGTCAAGTTTTCAAATCAGGAACTTTATAATAATTTCAGCAAAATTCATAATTGCTTGATGAACTTCATATTTTTTTCAAACAAAAATAAACAAATTCATTATTCAGGCATCTGTTGATGGAAGAATTGTTTTTATTCGATATCAGTCTTTTTAATTAGGAATTTAATGATAGTTTCATTAACAATCATGCTTATTTGTTGCCTTCTATAATGTTTTAAACAAATTTAATAAACATATGCAGTATTTGGGTATTTGTCAACGAAATTTTTTGTTTCAATCTCAGTCCTTTCAGTTTAATTTCCTCATAATTTTTCCGCTGACACATGCCCCAATAATGCATTCGTTCCTTAAATTTGTTTAAAAAATCATACAATTGCTGAAAAAATTATGAATTTTGCTGAAATTATCATCAAGTTCCAAATTAAAAAAGTTGACATCGAGAAATGCGAATTTTTCTGTCGACAAATGCCTGATTAATGCATTTGTTTAAAAAATCAGAACATCAATCAACAAATTATGAATTTCACTGTAATTATCATAAAGCTCCTAATTAAAAAGATTGATATCGAAAAAAAAACGAATTTTTCTGTAGAAAAATGCCTGATTAATGAATTTGTTTATTAAATTTTTCTATAATATAAACAGTTATAATCTTGAGAGAAAATTTGTGTATTATAATATTGTTGACTTTAAAATTTCTTGTAATATAACTTAAAAAAACGTCAAATTATGAAAAACCGTAGAAAACATTCTTTAAACAAATAATTTGTTTATAACAAATTTTTTTGTTCATTGTATAATATTGGCACTTCTGAATATAATGTTCCTCTATGAAACTTGGGCGATTTCCACAATTTTCCTGTTATTGACGAGCACCAGGAACGTCAAATAGAAAAAATGGTATTTTTTGTCGTCATAATTGTTTATTTAAAAAAAAATTGAAATCCTTATTTAAAAATCAGGCTCGACAATTCTCTAAGAAACCTTATCAGCTTACATTAAGCTAGAGGGCGTAATTTTTGGTCAATTTCAGTTTTCATTTTGTGTTGAATGTTATGTTATTAAACAATTCGAAAAAAATCCGATTTTTCCAATGTATTATTTTTATCTTCGTGTAATCCAGTAAAGTACAACAGAAATTAATAGAAATTGATTAACATATACAAATATTATAAGAATAAATAATAATAAATAATAAAATAAAATAAAATGAATAATGAAATCATTAAAAGCAAAGATTTCGCTGTTATAAACAAATTTTATAAACAAATATACATTTATAGAACTTTTATTCACATTAAAAATGTTGTTAGGCATAAGTATTAGTCATTGTCATTAATAAATTATGTAAACAATTGCATTATATTCGTGTGTTTTTACAGAAAAAAATCATTTTTTCACGAGAACTAGCTGCTACGAATGACTGTTGTATTATCTAGCTGATAATTTTTTTTCAGCAATAAAAATTCTTATCTGATTTTTAGAATTTTTTGACAACATAACATTCAACATAAAATGGAAATTGAAATTCGGCCTCGAAGGTTTGATGTGGAATTTCAGGCCGAGTATATTCTTTTTTTTAACTTTGAAATCGACCATAAATTACAACCTCTAGCCTAATTTGTCTGAGAAAATCCATTTCTGGACCACTGTCGGCCGCATTAGAATTACGTAACAGCTCAGAGGGGGGGGGGGGGGATTTTGTTACGATTCGTTACGGTGGGGGGAGGGGATCTCATTGATGTACGTAATTTTTTGAAATTCACAAATGAAACAAATAACTCGCAGTAATTGAGCCGCGGGATGCAATAACCAGCCCGACGCGACGCGACGCATTAGCTAACAGCGCGGACAGACGTCGAGTGCTTTTTCCAAATCTGAATATCTCAGTAATTTTTTAACGAATCTATATGAGATTTCCCAAAAAACTTTATTCAACATTGCTGAACAAATCACTTAGTGGAAGTTGTTTGAAAGTCGAAGTTGCTTACTTTTTACCGGAGAAACGAAGAAAACACAGTTATCGATTGACCTCATTTTACAATTGAACATTATTAAACAATAAACGATTGTTAACTTTTTCCTGATTTCCTGCGCATCGCTAGAGTATTTGGAATATGTCCTGCAAATATGAACTCATTTCAATATTTGGCCGAGTTATAACGATTTAAGTTTTAAAACTAAATTAACTCATGAAGAAATTTTTTGCAATATTCCGTTTTTATTATTATAAATAAACGTTTGGCAAAAAATGCTAATAGGAAAAAGTTGCATTTCTTTATTCTCCATATAACTACATTTTCAAAAGATTTATATTTCGATTTTGAAAATTTTCTTTTTTTTAGATGATCAGACATCCTTTTACACGTTATTGAGCGTCGGGCTGGTTATTGCACCCGGCGGCTCAATTGAGGTCTCGGATGCAATAAGGCGAAGAGCGCTCAGAAACGCGAAGAATTAATATCCAAGCGTCTCGTGATATCCAAATTTTAAAGTTTGAAAAAAAATAATCCGGGGTTATCGAGAATGACAAGACGGAACTTTTTTCAATTTAATTTTTTTACAAAGATTTTAAATAATAAAATTGAAAAAGTGAAAAAAATTTCCTAAAATTGAATTCTTTTTCAAAACAGAAATCGTCATTAATCATCCAAATATTATTGAAACTTTTTGAAATTTGGTGTATCTGATTGAAAAATCGTTGTTTTTGTTAGAAAATTAATCTTCTTGGTTGAAAATTAATCATTTTGTCTGAAAATTTAACAGTTTGCAATTTTTTTCTCTTTCTTGACTGAAAAATTTTTCTTAGTTGAAAATTCAACTGTTGTTGAAAAGTTGCCCTTTTTGGTTGAACTCAACTGCATTTGATTAAAAATTAAATTCTTTTTTGATTGAAATATCAACTATCCTACATTTTTAGTTCAGAATTCATATTTTTTTGAATAAAGATATAATTACTTGGGTAACAGTAAAACTTTTTCCTTTAAAATTAATTAAGTGGTTAAAGAATCATCATTTCAACTGAGAATTTATCTGTTTGTTAAAAAGTGAGATATTTTGTTGGAAATTCGTTTTTTCTTTGGTTGAAAGTTAATATTTTTTACTGAAAATGTAACTATTCCAGTTGAAACTTTAATTATTATTTCGAATTTTTTATTTGGTGGAAAATAATTCTTTTTTAACCAAAATAGTTAAAAATTTAAACATTTTACTATTCAAGTTTTGATTGAAAATGATCTCTTTAGTTGAAAATTCATGTTTTGATTCAAAATTCAACTATTTAACTTGAAGATTCATCATTTTAGTAAAAAAATCATTACTTTGTTTGAAAATGTAACTATTACAATTAAATATTCCATGATTATAGTTGAAAATTCATCTCTTTGTTTGAACATAAATTTCTTAACTGAAAATTTAACAATTCCATTTTTGGATGACAATTTATCCTGTTTAGTTGAAAATTCATATATTTTGTCAAAAATTCGGACTTTTTTGTCAAAATTAATCTTCTTGGTTGAAAATTTAACTATTCCAGTTGAAGATTCATCATTTTAGTTGAAAGTTCATCTTATTAATTTAAAATTCAACTATTCCAGTTGAAGATTCACAATCCTAGTTGAAAATTTATCAGTTTGGTTAAAAATTAATTTCTCTAACTGAAAATTCAACTATTACATTTTTGGTTATAAATTTTATTTATCTTTTTAATTGAAAATTCTAGAATTTTGTTTAAAATCTGTCTTTTTAGTTGAACATTCCACAATTTCCTTAGAAATGTATTCATCTTTTATTATTATTATTATTATACCATTAAGCCATTTCCCTTTCGGGGTAGGCGTGACTTGCTCGGTTGGGGAATAGTAAACAGGTGAATAGGTATAGAGTAGGTTGGTATATGGGCATAAGGTATATAGGAGTTTTATAGGTGTTAGGGATAGGTGTTTTAGATCGATCTGGAATTCTCGTGTCATTTATTTAGATGACACGTTCATTCCGCAACACTGCTCCGACCCAGGTTGCTGATCAATCTCTCTAGCGATCACCCCAAGTGAGGAACCTCACAAAATTGTTATGTATGGTTCCCCACTTGGGCCCATTAGTATCCAAAGTCTCTGTTTCAGGCGCCATTCACACTATTGTCACTCTGTTTACAAACTATTTGTCGCCACACATTTCTGTCCTGGCATACTACTCTAGCTTCCTTCACGTCCATGCATTTCTTCACGCAAGCTCTTCTGTTCCTATGGCTTCTTACGTCTCTTCGGATTAATGTCTCATTCACAGATTCTGACCATTCTTTCGGCGGTCTACCTCTGGGCATTCTACCATTTACTTTACCTTTATACACTTGCTTCGTCAGTCGTTCATCTTTCATTCTTTCAAGATGTCCGAACCACCTTAGCTGATTTCTTTCCCATATGTCAACTAGTGTCTCTTGTGTACCACATTCTTTGAGGATTGTCTCATTTCTGACTTTGTCCATCAGTGTTTTCCCGCATATTATGCGGAGAGGTTTCATGCCGATCGCGTTGATTTTGCTCCTGTCCTTTTCTTGACAGGTCCATGTCTCGCTACCGTATAGTACAGTTGGTACGAAGATAGAGTTATGTATGGCCATTTTAGCTTTTTTTGATATGTTTTTATTTCTGAGGATGGATCCTGCTCTACCGATAACCTGCTTACCCTTATTTATGCGCCTATCTAATTCCCCATCTATTTTTCCGTCGCTAGTGAATAGGCTACCCAGATATACGTACTTGTCAACTTGTTCTAATCCCTCACCATTTAGAACAATGTTGCACATTGTTTTCTCGCTTTTTCCCTCAAACACCATGATTTTCGTTTTATTCACGTTAATTTTGAGGCCCATGTTCTCCATGCTTGTATTTAGTTTATTCAACATTCTTTGCAAGTCCTCGATTGATTCTGCCATAAGAATCTTGTCATCTGCGAAAGCTAACCCACGTACCTTGACGGTTTCGAGATTTACACCTTCTTCGTCGAAGAGGGCAGTTCTTAGACATTTATCCATGAATATGATAAATAGCCACGAGGACATAACGCATCCTTGCTTCACCCCTTGCATAATATCGAACCAGTCGCTCAGTTTCCCATTTACCCTTACACTCGCTTTACTGCCTGTATAAATTGTTTTTATTGCTTGTAGGAGCCCTCCATTTACTCCATACTCTTTAAGGATTTCCCAAAGTTTAGTTCTATTTACCTTGTCGAATGCTTTTTCTAGATCAATAAATGCACAGAAAACTTTCTTTCCTACTCTCAAGCTCTTTTCTGTGATCTGTCTTAGGCTAAATATCTGATCTGTACATGACCTTCCTGGCATAAATCCACATTGGACTTCCCATATCTTCTCTTCTGTAATTTCCATTACCCTACGGATAAGTATTTTTGAGTATATTTTACTTACGGTACTTAGTAGGCTGATACCTCTGTAATTACTGCAGTTGCTTTTATCTCCTTTTCTTTTGTATATTGGTACGATAATCGCTTTTCTCCAATCGTCTGGGACTTCTCCCGTTTCGATACATAAATTTATTAATTCGCACAACCTGTGAGGTATGTACTCACCACCGTATTTAAGCATTTCAGCGCTAATATTGTCTATACCCGCAGCCTTACCGTTTTTCAAGTTCTTAATTATATCTCTGACCTCAGTGACACAGACTTTTTCAATTGGGTTTTCTAGTGCATTATGTTCTATGTCGCAGTTTTGTTGCCCTATATCTTCACCTCCTAATAGTTCTTTAAAAGAATCTTTTAAAGCGTCTACTATCCCGTCTATATCATATAGCATTTCGCCTTTACTGTTTCTCATGCTAGCAAACTCTGTACTTTTACTTTCCTTCAACTGTTTATATAATAGTTTCATAATTCCTTCAAAGCAGTTTTTTATTTTGTTCTCTTCTTCTGTTCTGATTTTCTCTTTACTCTCTTTGACTAGTCGTTTAACTTTCCTATTTTTGTGTCTGTAATCATTTTTAAGTCTAGTTTTCTCCTCATCGCTAAGACCTGTCATGTTCAGCGTTCTATTGCGCGCTTTTTTCTTTTCTTTTTGGGCTGCCGCAATTTCCTCATTCCACCATGCATCACCAGATTTTCTTCCTACAAACGCCGTACCACATATTTCGGTCGCAGTTTTAACAATGATATCCCGTAATAAAGTCCACGCGCCCTCTACATCTTTATTGCTTATAAGCGCTTCCCACGTTGCCCTATCTATGCGTTCAGTTAACCTCTTTTGGAACTCTGTTTCCACTTCTTGTCTCTGTAAATTTTCAATTTTTATTCGTGTTTGTTTCGTTTTCTTTGTTTTCTTTGTTCTCCATCCCCGCCCTAAGTTTATTTTGCAGACTAAAAGGTAATGATCAGTATTGCATTCGGCCCCCCTCATGACTCTTGTATCTGTAACTAGTCCTCTTAGTCTTTCATCTGCAATAACGAAGTCAATTATACTGCGGCTATTTCCTTTACACCAGGTGTACATGTGGATCATTTTATGTCTAAACCAAGTATTTGTAATGAATAGGCTCTTTTCTAAGCATAAGCTAACTAATTTTTCCCCGTTATAATTTTTTCTTGTTGTGTCCCCAAAATTACCTAGCACCCCTCCTGTATCTGTATCCTGACGCTGGACGCCGACCCATCCGTTCATATCTCCTAACAAGATTATTCTTTCACCTTGATCGCAAGTACTTATTGTATCATTTAAAGTGTCCCAGAAGGCGTCCTTAACTTCCCTCGAATCGCTATCAACTGGTGCGTAGCACGCTATGATAAATAATCTTCTGATTCCTACCTTCATTCTAGCCCATAGCAATCTGGGTGATACAAAATCATGATCTATGAGATGTTGACTTGCTTTTTCATTCATAATTAAACCGACCCCCTGACTACGATCCTGATGAAAATTCAAGTATTCTAGATAATTATTCATTATTTCAGTTGAAAATTTATCTTTTTGATATAAAACTCCTAAATTTTAGCGATACAATTTTATAAGCGAAATTATTAAGGAAAAAACATGAAAATTATTTAATTATGCAAAAATAAATAAAATAATAAATTACCGAGCGAAATTTTTCCGAATTTAACTATTTTAACCAAAATGGGGACGTTTACAAATACGCTATAGAAGGAACCGAAGGAATAATAATTGTGAAGGTATGATTAACATTTTTAATTTCGACAAAATTTCGCTTGGTCATTTATTATTTCACTTATTCTTGCATAATTAAATATCTTTAAAGTTTTCATTCAATAATTTTGTTGCATAAATGGTTTTGCCAAAATAAAACATTTTCCCGCATTATTATTTACAATGTTTTCAATTAAAAAAAAAAAATTC
Source organism: Andricus quercusramuli (assembly GCA_932178445.1). Classification (NCBI taxonomy): domain Eukaryota; kingdom Metazoa; phylum Arthropoda; class Insecta; order Hymenoptera; family Cynipidae; genus Andricus; species Andricus quercusramuli. Next base: position 137,938 of record CAKNXH010063076.1, read on the forward strand.
GAAAATAAAAAAAAAATTATAATTTGATCTGTTTTGTTATTTGAAAGTTCAATCAATTATTGTAAGATTACATTTTTTTAATCTAATAGGGAGTTTCTTATTATTTTGAAATCCAAACAAGAATATTAAAAAGTTGAAAATAAACCAAATGTTTTTAAAAAAAAATATACAGAAAAAATGTAAATATATGAAAAAAAAAATATATATATATAGAAAAAAGCCCAAAAGCAAAATTGCTGCTTGGGAAGAGTTTCACAACAGTATCCTCTTACATTTTTCGAAATTCATTAAAAATAGGTGACATGCGTCTACAAAAAAGGGTTTCGTAGCCCAGAGGTCAAATCCTCATCCCGTGTCATCTCGTCTCGAGTCTCGCCTCGTCCAATCTTGTCTCGAGTTTCGTTTCGTTGCTTCTCGCCTCGAGCCTCGCCTCGAGTCTTGCCTCGAATCTCGTCTCGATTTTCGTCTCGAGATTAAATTACGACGGACGGACATTCGACCAAAACTATAGGGGTTTCTGCCTAGGAATACGAAACCTAAAAATAGAAAACATATTGAAAATGAATTTAAATTTTGAATTTTTATTTATTTTGAATTTAATTTCTCAAATTTTAACTTCATTAAGGTGATATAACCAGTATTATACTTTCTTCACAATTTCAGATGAATAATTATTAATTTGGCGTTTAGGATTTCAAACAATTTCATTCAAAATAAGTAATCTTAAATATAAATTCTGTTTGGTATAAAAATACTCTATAATCATTAATAATAATTTAAACACTGTTTCAATTCTCCGCGATTGCGATGAAAATATTTACACAGACACTACGCACTTAATTGCAAATATTAAAAAGCACAGTTGACTTTTCTGAAACGGAACAAACTTTTTTTGCGCCAGTCGTAAGCTTCGCATCGTGTATTACATTTTGTTCCTTTATCACAAAAAGCAAACAAATTCGGACTTTGGCACTCAACACATTTTCACAAGTCTAATAAAGCAGATGGTCTTAAGTCGTTTAAGCTTCAAGCTTTGGGCGATCGTCCAATAAGTTAAATTTCATAATACGCGTCAACTTTTAGTGATGTTCATTTAAGGAGATAAAAATAAATTGTTCATTTCATCCTAATTAAGAACCTGAAACATTTCATTTTTGTCATAATTTTTACGCAAAATTAAAAAAAAGGCTATGCTGGAAATAAGAAAGTACTTTTTGTCGTAAGTATAACGGTGAGTCATCTTTGAAATATTTTTACAAGTCTGGAACTAAAAATAGACGGAAGGTTTTATTGGAAAGAAAATTATATGTGTTTATCTATAAATAAAGATAACGAATTTTATACAACATCAATTTAGAAAACCAAAATTTTTAAACAAGTAATTTTATTTCATGATAAATATTAGTTCTGAATGTTTTTAAACATTATTGATAAAAGAGAAAACTTTAAACATAATTTTTTTTTAATATTGGGCAATAATTATGTTATTAAAATTTAGCTACCACCCTATAATTTGTTAAGTTTTTCACACGTTTAAAAAGATAAGAAAAATTCAATTATCGACAGAAAATAGAATATTTTAATTTACAAAGTGTCGGTATCGATAACAAAAAATGAACGGCACCGACAGTATGATTTCTGAGAAATTTTAAAATGGTTTGGTTTTTATTTTAAAAGATTAATTTTCAGTTTTAAATGTCTCAAAATATGTCGAAAAAGAATCTGGAAGATTCAAAGACAGTTTTTTTGATTTAGTAGGATTTAAAAAAATTGTAGGAGAACTGCATTATTTTTAAAGATATTTGCAAGTTTAAGAAATTTCAAAAATTTTAAACAAAATATAGATTTTTGAAGATTTCGAAAAAAGGAGCTTTTTAGGAATTTTTGAAAGATGTCAAGAGAGAAAAAAATATTCTTAAGATTACTGGGTAAATGTTAAAGGATTTTTTATTTTACAAAATTATGTTTGAGAGAAATTTCGAATCTTTTTAAATGATTCCCTAAAATCTGAGAAAAAAATGTAAAAGATTTTGAAACGAAAATTTCCAAGTTTGCAAGATTAAAAATTTTTAGAAAAAAATGCGAGTAAGTTTAAGAGATATTTAAATTCATTTAAAAGATATAAAAATAATTCAAACCTTAAAAAGTTTAACAAATTTGAAATAAAATGTAGATTTTTAAAGATTTCAAACCAGAAATGTACAGGCTTCTTGAAAATTTTGGAAACTTTCAGTGGAATAAAAAATTATTCTTAAGATTCCTGGAAAAAGTTGTAATCATTTTTTATACAAAATTTTAGAGAAAAAATCGAGTTAGTTTAAGAGATATTTTGAAGAACATTTCGAATAATTTCTTACAGAAAAAATGCACAAGATTTTCAAGGACAAATGATCAATTTTGCATGATTAAAAAATTTTAGAAAAAAAAATCGAGTTATTTGAAGAGGTATAAGAGATAATTGTTTAAAAGATTCTAAAATAATTTTTAAAAATTCCTACAAATTTAAAAAATGTAGATTTTTGAAGATTTTTAACAAAAATTTTACAAGCTTTTTGAGAATTTTGGAAGGTTCGAAGAGAGCAAACAAATTGTATTAAGATTCCTGGACAAGATACAAATTATTTTTTACAATACATAGATAAATTTATTTTTGAAGAAAATTTTAAAAGTATTTAAAAGACTCCGGAAGATTTCTAAAATTACCGAAAAAATGGAAGGATTTCAAGATAATTTTCAAATTTTTGAAGATTTTTCAAAATTGGTAGGAGAAATTTGAATCATTTTTAAAAATATATAGGAGCTTGAACAAATGTTAAGAAATTGAAAACAAAATATAGATTTAAGAAAATTTTGAAGTAAAATTTCGAAGTTTTTTAAGGAATAATTTCCAAAATTGTAAAAAAAGAATCTGGAAGCTTTTAAGGCAATTATTTTATTTTTTGAAGATTTAAAAAAATTTTTTAGGAATAATTCAACTCACTTCAAAAGATATTCGAGCATTTTCAAAGTTTCGAAGAGATTAAATATATTTTAAGACTTTGAAAGATTTCCGGAAATTCATCAAATATTTCGAAATTTCTTCCAAACTTCTAAAAGTCCTAAATATCTTTTAAACTGACTCAAATTTTTCCTAAAATTTTGTGAAATCATGTACAATAAAATTAAATTTTTAAACATTTTTGATGTACTTTTTCGAAATATCTGAAATATTCAAAAACCTTTTAGAATTTTGTCAAGAAACCCTGGACAATTGTATTTATGTGACCTTAAAAAAAAATTCTACAATTTTATTGAAAATCCGTCTTTTTTGAATGAATTCAACTCTTTTTTTATTGTTAAAATTTTTTTATTAATTTTTTGATCGTAGATTCATCATTTTATAAAAAAAAATCATCTCCTTGATTAAAAATGTAACTAGTTTGTTGAAAATTCGTCTTATTTAGTAGAAAATTGAAGTATTTGATTTAAAATTCAATTACTTGGTTGAAAATTAACTCTTTTGTTGAAAATGTATATTTTCGGGTTAAAAAAGTAAACTGTTTCGTGGAAAATTCCTTTATTTTGAAAAACTTTTAATCATTATTGGTTCAAAATGTAACTGGTTGAAAAATAATCCTTTTTGGTTGAGGATTCAACTATTTTTTTGTAAATTTTTCTTTTTTGGATGAATTCCACGGTTTTTAATTAAAATAAAATTGTGTCTTGCTTGAAATATTAACTATTACATTTTTCGTTTAAACATTCCTCTTTTTCGGTTGAAAATAATATTTTTTAATTATTTTTGTGGCATGTCTGAAATCTTCAAAAATCTTTTTGAATTTTCTCAATAATCTTCGACAATTGTATTTATATAACTTTAAGAACAAATAAAGTTAAGAAAATAAATATTATGTGCAAAATTCCAAAAAATATCCAAAAAAAGTTTGGTACTAAAAATTATTTTTTCCCTCAAATTTAAAAGCTACAATAAAGCGATTGATGATGCTAGCTGCGAAAGGAAAATCTCTTAAGTAAACTATTTGTCAATTAATAATTAGGTACGATAATGTAGTTTTAATCATTCTTTAATAAATGCATGCCTTGCAACCGCAGCTCTTCATTAAAATTAAATTACATAAAATATATCAACATATTATTAAAAATTAATTGTAACACAATTACAGATGAATTACATTCACTATAATTACTCTCGTCAATCAGTCATTTGCTGAAGGTAATCTGTCCAACTCATTAATAATTTATAAATTCGAAAGAGAGAAATATAACCAATAACAGACATTTTTCTCATTCCCATCCAGATAATTTCTGGTCAATCTTTCTTATCACCTCAACTGGAAAATCACATAAATGACAATAAATGAAAACTACAAAACAGAGTTGCGAAAAACTTCCGACATGACTTGTGGATTAGAAATGAGAATTTGCATAAATTCCTTCTTCTCGATTAAATTTTTAATATTTTTCGTAATAAAATGCATTGCCCTCGCTTTCAAAATCGGTGCGTTATGTTTCTCCGCAAAAACAAGAAGTTCAGCCGCATTGTCCAGGGAAACTGTAGTGGAAAGATTTTTTTCAATGATAAGTTTCAGGTCCCAGATTTGAAAATCGTGTGCAACTGCCATCAAATCTTCGTTGCTAAAATCTTCCTCAAAATTAAGATTCCCCGTATAGATCCATTCAGCAAGTCTTGTCATTTCAAAAACACCCCACTCGTTCGCTTCAAAAACCTCCATTTCCGGATTGGATATGAAAATTTCGAAAAAAGTTGGACTCTTGGCTGCCAAAATTGCTTTATGAGCCGGAAACTCGTAGCATTGTGGAATTGAGATCGTGACATCACTGAAGAGAGGATTTTCCAAAAGATCAATAAAATTACCAGCGTCGTGTGATCCAGGATCTTTTTTTATGTAAGAATGATTCTGGACGACGTAAAGAGAGAGTTCCATTTCCACAAATAATTTGAGGGTGTTGTTGGGCATGTACATTTGGGAAAGGGTCTCAAGATCAGATCTGGAAATAAAATTTCGACATCCATATTCTCCATAGGTTTCGATGCTTTCTCTCACGTAAGTCGTTCGTTTGCTGTAAACTTTTTCGTCTTTGGAATTTAGGATGAAAGACTCGATGGCAGATATGTGGCCAAAATCTTCTTCTCCTGTGTTGACAGCCCAAAGAGAGAGATAATTGTCCTCAGTCAGCTTCAGATTCAAGTGCCACTCGTGAGAAATGATTTTGCGACTGCGAAATCTCTCCGATCTTAAAATCTTGCCAGAAATTAAAAATTGATCGACATTGCTGATTATCCAACCGAAGTTCACTTTTTCCTTCTTTATCGCCGTTTCATACCAGTGATCGACTTCTTCCGATGAGACAGACATTTTTCTTGAACCGTGTTTGGATTTTTGATTCTGAAACATAACAATATTTCGGAATTTTTCATTTTTTATCGAAATTATGGAACTCAGACTTTCAGGGGGCAGGGGGGAGGGTTGTAACGATTTGTGACGGGGTAACGCAGAATGTGGCATCACAGATGAAAAATATATATGTGATTAATGAATTTTTTAAATGCTTGAAAAATAAAAAATAAGAGAATCCAACTCTTTTTTCTTGAGAGTTAATTATTTTTGAAGATTTAACTATTTTCTTCAAAATTCGGTTAGAAAACTATATTTGTGATTGAAAATTTATCTCCTTCGGTTGAAAATTGAACTATTTGGTTGAAAGTTTGTTAAAAATTAATTTTTTTGGTTAAAAAATTAACTATTATGTTGAGAATTAATTTTTTTATAGATTTTTTTCACATGCACTTCTTTGTTAAAAATTCATTTTTTTGTTGAAGTTCGAACTATTTAGTTAAATATTCGTTTTTTGTTGTTGAAAATTGATCGTTTATAGTTTAAAATTCAACTACTATAATTTTTCACTGAAAATTCATATTTTTGCTTTGAAAATCTAACTACTTGAGAATTAAACTACTTTGTTAAAAATTCCTTCTTTGGGTTGAGGATTTGAGTCATTTATTGAAAATTTGTTATTTTGGTTCAACATTATTTTTATTCATTACAAATTTAACTGTTCCATTTTGTGTTGAAAATCGATTTTGTTTTTAGTTAAAATATCAACTGTCCGTTGAAATTTTCTTGAAGATTCATTTTTTTTTTGCTGAAAAATGATTTTATTTAGTTCAAAATTCATGTATTTGGTTGAAATTGCAATTATTTGGTTGAAAATTCTACTACTTGGTTGAAAGATGCACTTTACCTTGTAAAAAATTCAATTCTTAGGTTGAAGATTGAATCATATATTTGAACATTCATTTTTTGGTTGAAAATTAGTTTTATTATGTAATTGAAAATTAACCTTCCCATTTTTCGTTGGAAATTGATCGTTTTTAGTTGAATTTTCAACTATTTAATTTTACATTGAAAGTTCATATTTTTTATTTGGGAATTTAACTACATAGTCCAAAGATGCACTTCTTTGTTAAAATGTTACTTTTCTGGTTGAAGATTGAATTATTGATTGATAATTATTATCGTTTTTTCTTTTAATTAATTTTAATACTTGAAAATGTATCGTTTTTAGTTGAAAATTCAACTATTTAATATTTCACTGAGAATTCATATTTTTTCTTCAAAAATTCGACTATTTGGTTGAAAATTTGTCAAAAATTCATTTTTTACCTGAAAAATTAACTATTTTTCTGAGAATTCATTTTTTTTTAAGTTGATTTTTTTTTACATCAAAATTTATGTACTTTGCTGGCAATTCAGCTATTTGGTTGAAAATTCAACTACTTGGTGGAAAGTTGCACATCTTTCTTAAAAATTCTTTTTTTTTTAAATAATGTTGGAATTATTTGTTTAAAAATTCGTTTCTTTTTGTTGAGAATTAATTGTATTAATTCATTATTAAGCTCATTCATTATTTGTTGAAAATTGGTCGTTTTTAGTTGAAAATTCAACTATTCAATTTTTCATTGAGAATTCATATTTTTTGTTTCAAAATTTTAAGTACTTGGTTCAAAGATGCACTTCTTTGTCACAAAATTTACTTTTCTGTTTGAAGATTAAATTATTTAGTTAAAAATTCGTTGTTTTTTTCAATTAATTTTATTAATTGAAAATGATTCTTCCCCAATACATATAATAGTTTTTTGAAATGCTTAAAAAATTAGAAAAAATAAAATCAATTTTGGTTGAAAATTTATCGTTGTTAGTTAAAAATTCAACTATTTAATTTTCACTGAGAATTCATATTTTTTCTTTGAAAGACTAACTAAATATTTAAGAGTGGAACTACTTTGTTAAAACTTCGTTTTATTGTTGGAAGATTTGAGTAATTTATTGAAAATTTGTTATTTTGGTTCAATATTATTTTTAGAGATTATTATTTTTAGACATTTTTTTTCTGAAAAATGATCTTATTTAGTTCGAAATTTAGGTATTAATAAAATTCAATATATAAAAATTCAATCTTAAGGTTGAAGATTGAATTATATATTTGAAAATTCATTTTTTGGTTGAAAATTAATTTTATTATGTAATTGAAAATTAACCTTCCCACTTTTTGCTGGAAATTGTTAGTTTTCAGTTGAAAATTCAACTATTTAATTTTTCATTGAGAAGTCATTTTTTTATTGAAAATTCAACTACTTTGTTGGAAGTGAAACTACTTTGTCAAAGATTCATTTCACTGATTGAAGATCTACGTATTTTATTGAAAAGTTTTTTAAAAATTGTATTAAGTAAAAATTTAAGTGTTCCATTTTTGGTTGAAAATGGATATTGTTTTTAGATAGAAAATTCAACTATTCGGTTGAAACTTTGTTGAAATCAATTTTTTAGGCTGAAAATATAACTATTTTGTTGCGAATTCTTTCATTTTTTTTTTAATTCATATACTTTGTTGAAAATTAAACTACTTGTTTGAAATATTCACTTCTTTATTAAATATTCTTTTTTTTTTTGTTGAAGATTGAATTATTTAGTTAAAATTTGTTTGTTTGAAAATTAATTTTGTTAAATGAAAATTAACCTCACCCATTATTTGTTGAAAATTGATCGTTTTAGTCCAGAATCCAACTTCTTTAATTCTCCATTGAGAATTCCTATTTTTTGTTTGAAAATTTATCTACTTGGATGAAAGATGCACTTATTTGTTAAATACTATTTCTGTTGTTGTTGAAGATTCTAGTATTTTATTGGAAATTATTTGATTTTTGGCTTAATATTAATCTGTTTCAGATCAATATTTAGTTATTTTGTTTGAAGCTCATATTTTTTGGGTTGGAAATTGAATTAATACATTTTCGTCAAAAATTCATATTTTTTGGGTTAAAAACTTAACTATTTTACAGAAAATTTTTTTTTTCGGCTTGCAAATTCCACATTTTCGATGCGATTTTTTTCTTGATTGGCTGAAAAATCTTTTTTGGTTTAAAATTCTACTCTTTTGTTGAAAATATCTCTTTTTGGTTTGAAAATTAATCTGTTTGGTTGAGGATTCAACTAGTTTTTTGGAAATTTGTTTCTTTTTTTATTAGAAATTCATTTCTTTGTTTGAGAATTTAATTACCTTCTTGAAAATTCGTTCTTTTTGGTTAAAAATTAATATTTTTAGAGAAAAATTTAACTGTTTTAATATTGGTTGAAAATTGATCACTTTTAGTTGAGAATTCAACAATTTCGTTGAGAATTTATATACTTTATTGTAAATTCTTCTTTTTTAGTACAAAATAAATCTTCTTGATTCAAAATTTAACTAAATGATTGAAAGTTAAACGTCTTTGTTAAAAAATCATTTTATCAGTTGAAGATCCATCTGTTTATTTAAAAATTTTAATTTTTTGCTTAAAATCAATTTTTCAACTGCAATGGTCACTTTTCAAGTTTAAGTTGAAAATTATCGTTTTAAGTTGAAAATTCTCGTTTTTAGTTGAAAATTCTACGATTAGGTTGAAAATGAATTTTTTTGGAATTCAACTGCTTTATACAAAGCTAATATTTTTGGCATTAAAATTCATCTGTTTTTTTTTTCGAAGATTCATCTTTTTGGGTCGAAATTTCTATTATTTTCATAGAAAATTCAACTTTTTGATTGCAAACTAACTTTTTTTTCTTTTTGAACGGCAAAACTTTCCTGGTTGAAAATTCAACTCTTTTCCGAAAATTTGTATTTTTTGTTTAAAAATTCATCTTTTTTTTTCTTAAAATTATATACTATAATTACAAAATACGAGCTAATCTGTGTATAAAATATTTAAGAAATAATAAATAAACTTTCTTACCTGATATTGTAATTTACGTAATAATTTTCATTTCAGAACCAATATTTAAGATCATTACTAAAATCTAAACTGAAATATTAGAAGTACAACACTCACAGCCTATAAAAGCAGACTGAACTGAGAGTCCTTTGAAACGACTTTATTTTGATAAATCGATTCTGACCAGTTACATTCAAAATATGGGATATTCTTCTTGAAATTTGTATTTACCGTTTCATAATGTTTACCTTTTTTCATTTTTTTATAAATTTTGCTTTCATTATGAGTTAAATCAGATTTAAAAACTTGAAGTTAGCTTAATATAATAATTACAATATTTATGAAATATAAAACGGATTAAAATTTTTCTTATAACAACATTTTCTTTAAATTACAGGGAGTGCTCAAGGTATCGAAAATTCCAGATATTCGTACCGAAATAACGGCACAAATAGCCCTTTTGCAGTGTTTTTAATTCCAAGTGCTTTTATACTAAAATAAATTTAATCTCTAGGAGAGTTTCCATTTTTTTTCTTTCATATATTAAAGGCATTGTGGTAACTTCAGAAGCAAGTATTTAAATATTAATTCAATTTTATAACCTTTGTAACTTAATTTTCATATTCAAAACATGGACAATTATGTATAAATGATAAAATTATAATTTTATAGCAGTTACAAATATTTTAGTTTCAATTTAGAAATTATAAGACACATAGCTTCAATAATTTCAAATTTAAAATAATTTCAATCTTGGGTTTTGGTTTGATTTGAATAAGAAACGACCTTAAAAAAATTCTCTAATGTTTTATACAAAAACAAACTAGTTTTAAAGTTTCAGAAAGAATTCACAAAAAAGTCACTTTAATTTTAATTTTTAGACTGAATACTCATTTTTTTATCTCAAATTTTGTTTAAATCAATCTTTTAATTAATTAACAAAATTAATTTGTAATTTAAAAAAATAAAATAAATTAACATTTTTATCTTAAAAAAAGATTGCAACCTTCTGTAATATGATTATATCTCATTTTCAAATTTTATTTTCTAGTAGAAGTTGGAACCAGAGAATATTTTTTTTTAACAAGTAAACTGAAAAATATCTTATTTGAACTGACAAAAATTCAAAATATTTTCAATTTCACATACATTTTCTTATTCCCCACTTTCCCCTTTTTTGAAGAATTTCTCTTATTTCCCCTTTTTTGAAACACAAAATCATGCGAACAGAATTAATAAAACGTACAAAAAAGGAATCCAACTACTTTTGGTTGAAAGTTAATTTCTTTTAATTGAGAAGTCTATTACTATATTTTTGGTTCAGAATTCATCGCCTCTGGATAACATTTTTATTATTTGGGTGAAAATTCAACTGTTTTGCTATTTTTTAAATGAAAGATAAAAGATCAGGAAATATTATTTAACAAATAAAATATTTTATATAAAACAGCATCTTGTTTTACAAAATGCCGATTACTTTTATTGTAATCCGAACAAGTGTCGGAAATATTATAATTTAAAAAAATTTTGACCCCAAATTTCAAAAATAGTGTAGCTCCCACAATTTTCGAAATTTTTGAAAATCCTTCGGCCAAAAAATATAACCCATCAACTATAACTTAAGTTTCATTTAAATCGATGAGATGGCTGCTAGGATTGATATTTCTGACCTGGAAAGCTATTTCTTTTGGTTAAAAAATTTACCATTTGGATGAAACTTTAACTATTTTGTTAAAAATTCAACTATTTTGTCAAAAAGTCCTATTTTTTAGTGGCAAACTCAATAGTTTTGTTGCAAATTCGTCTTTTTAGATAGAAAAGTCAACTTTTTTGGTTGAAAGTTAATTCTTTTCATTTTAAAAGTGTAATATTATATTTTTGGTTCAGTATTCATCTCCTTTTTTTAATTTCTATTATTTGCGTGAAAATTTTATTATTTTGTAGAAAATTCTACTATTTTGTTAAAAACTCATCTCTGCTGGTAAAAAAATGTAACCGTTTTGTTAAGCATTCGTCTTTTTGGATAGAAAATTCATCTTTTGATAGAAAAGTATTTTGTTTATAAAAGTTAATTCTTCGTTATTATTGTCATTATTGTTAATATTGTTGGTTCAGAAAACTTTATAATTCTGGTGAAAATTTAATTATTTTTTTAAAAATTAAACTACTTTCTTAAAGTCGTCTTTTCAATCGAAAATATAAATATTTTATTGAAAATTCGTCTTTTTGAATAGAAAAGTCGTCCTTTTGAATTGAAAATTCATCTTTTGACAGAGAAGTCATTTTATCGGTATAAGATTATCTTTTTGGTAGAGAATTCATCTCTTTTGGTTAAAAATTTATTTATTTTCTTGAAAATTCAACTATTTTGGTTGAAAAGCCATATTTTTTGGTTGAGAATTCAACTACTTGGTTAAAAGTTGAACTACTTTGTAATTTTTTGTGTGGATTTGTCTCTTAGGTTGAAAATTAAGCTATTTTTTCAATAACTTTCTTGTTAAAAATTTATATTTTCGAATTAAAAATGCAACGTTTTTGTAGAAAATTCTCCTTTTTAGCTTGAACATTCTACAATTTAGTTGAAAGAAATCTATTGTCTTTCTTGGCTGAAAAATCTTTGTTAGTTGCGAATTTGTCTTTTGGTTTGAAAATACATTTTCTTTTCGTAAAAATGCAACTGCTTGGTTTTAAAAAATCCGTTTTGGATGAGGTTTGATTTATTTTGTTGAAAATACATTTTTTTTTAATTGAATTTTATTAAATTCAATTTTTATCGATTTCAAATGTATTTTATTGGCTGAGGATTCATCACATAGATGAAAGTTAAAATACATAGCTGAAAGTTCAACTATTTTGTTAAAAATTTATTTTTTTTTGGTTGAAGATTCATCTTTGGTGAAAAAGTTAATTATTTTGTTGAATTTTTTGAAATCAATTTTTTAACTGAGAATTTAATTATTTCATTTTTTTGTTGAAAATTACACTATTTTGTTGATAAAATTTCGACTTGAAATCTTAGAAATATATTTCCTACATTTATATTATTCACAAGAATTTATTATATAAATAAATAAACCACGAAGTTTGAACAATTTTACTGAATGCTTAACAATCGAAGAACTCAATTTCGTCGTCTTTTTTCATCAGTTTGTTTCTTTTTATTTTCTTTAAAAATTAGACACCAAATTAATCAATTTAACTATGTATTCGTTTAAATTCACAATGGTGATTTTAGCATTAACATAAAAGCCATTGGCAGCCGTTCCAAGTCTGACGTTCACACCCAGTCGATCGACTTTTACTGTTCCTTTTACTTGCACGTAAATTCTCAACCCCTCTCTCTTTCTCTCTTTATTATGCAACTTAGACTCTGAACTTCTCTTCAGACTGTCAATTTGCAATTTTATCGTTTGTGGTGCATTGGTTTTCGCGATAAACACACGTTCATAGTGCACAAATAATCACACGAAGGCTCGACTCAGTGCCTTGACCAGACATCATTTTCCCCCTTTTATTCAATGTTTATTCTTTATTTATCCGAGAGTGTTCACATATCACGCGACTCTTTTTTCATTAATTTATGAGTCACCCCTCCCTCATGTGACAATCCGGTCCCCCCCCCCCCCCCTCAACATGTCATGTGCGACACTGAATCTGACCCGCCTCCTATTTTTATGTACAAAATATAATAGCTATTTTTGCTACAAGTGCGCAAAATAGGCTATTTCTGACGAGTGTGAAACTTGCAGTATGAGCCGGTGGTTCGAAGTACGAGTCGGAGATTAGTGCACGAGCGAAGCGAGTGTGAAGCGCGAGTATGAAGCAAGTGTGAAGCGAGTACGAAGCGAGTGTGACAACGTTGGCGAGTGCGAAGAGCTGAAGGCGAATGCTGCAATTACACAATTAGCAATTGCCTGTGCGCATGTGTATCACACCCATTTTTTGCTATAACCATGCAAGAATAGTATATTGTGCCCCAAGGCAGCAAATTAGTCTTTTTACGGCCGAGCGTGATCTTTTGTAAACACCCGAGGTCGTGAAAAGACTGCGCTGCCTTGGCACACGATATTTTATGTAACTAGAGTATGGTATCCGAGTTTTTTCATGAAATTACTGTTCAGGTTTGAGGTTAGTTTCAAGGGACAAGTTCGCGCAGAGTAACAGCGCGCGTGGGTTGAAGTAACGACCGCGCATGCGCGTGCATTTCCCGCGGCTGTCAAAGTGCACTTTTACGGTGCGCGGCCGGTAAAGTACCCCACGACCGACAATGACCTACTTTGCTGCTCCAAACCACGTCGAGAAAATGAGGAAACCATACTCGCGTTACATACCAATATTAAGCTCTTTTCTTACACTTTTTCATAACATTTTTGATCCCGTATGGTGGTTTTCAGTCAAATTTGATGATAATTTTTTGAAAGAATTCTGAAGAATACTTTTATCTTGCCGGTGTGCAAAGTTACTTATTTCTAAAGTGCGCATGCTCGTCCATTGCTTCGATTCACACAATAGATGTGTTTGAAAGTGCGCACGTGCCATTATTATCCACGCACAGTCTACTGAACTAGTGTTTTTTTGTTTGTTAAAGATTCATCTCTTCGGCTGAAAATGTAACTACACCCGACTCTCGGTTTAGGAATTCCTAGAATTTCTGGCACACGCAGTTTCTCAGCTCAAGGGGCGAGAGACGGTTACGCCTCTTGTCTCGGAAGGGCCGCAGTGCGCAAGTACTCAGTCGATTGTATTGCGCAATATCATGCATTCCGACTGGAAACAGTTCAGGCGGCCGTGACTGTTTATGTTTCGATACTCCCGATTTAGGAACAAGGCTATTTGCAGGCAATCCCCGACACTGTGTCTAAAACGAGAGTCGGGTGTAATTTGTTGAAAATTAATCTGCTATGGTTGGGGATTCAACTATTTTTGATTCACAATAAAAATATCTTTTGGTTGAATTATCGATTAAAAAATTTTTGTTGGAAATTATTCTTTTCTGGTTGGTAGTTTTTTTCAACTACTTGGTCAAAATTGAACTAATTTGTTAAAGATTCATTTTTTTTATTGAAAGCTTATCTCTTTGGTTCATTTTTTGGTTGAAAATTGATCTTTTTTAGTTTAAAATTAAACTATTACTTTAAAAATTTAAGTAATTGGTTGAAAATTCGTGTATTTTGTTGATGACTCATCTTTTTTTTTGTATGCAATTAATCTTTTTAGTGATCAACTTTTTGGTTGAAAATTTAACTTTTTTGTTGAGAATTCATTTTTTTTATGATTGATATTTCATTTTCTCAACTAAAAATGTAACTTTTCCATTTCTGATTAAAAATTGGTCTTTTATGGTTGAAAATTTGTCTTTTTTGGTCGTAAATTTATCTTCTTAGTTAAAAATCCACCCTTTTTGGTCAAAAATGGAATTGCTTGGTTGAAAATAATTTGGTTTTGATTGAAGATTCAACCATTTTTCTAAAAAGTCAAGTACACCAGATCCACTTTTTAGTAACCCGCGGTTTACTAATTAGTAGAACTGCTGGCCCACGCTAAATTTTGGCGCGCGGGGTGAGAGACGGTTGCGACTCTCGCCTCGGAAGGGCCGCACTGCGCGAGTACTCAGTTGAGTTTATTGCACAATATTATGCATTCCAATTGAAAACGGTTCCGTTGGCACTCACTGTTTATGTTTCAATTCCCCCGAATTAGTAGCAAGGCTACTTGCTGGCAACCCCCGACATTGTTACCGAACCGAGAGTTTGGTGTAATTGATTGAAAATTGTTGGTTTGACTTCAACTGTTTTTTATTCCTAATAAAAATCTTTTTTTGTATTACATTTGTCGTTGAAATTTTTTTTTTCGTTGAAAAATCAACTACTTGGTTTAAAGTTGATCTACTTTGTAAAAATTATTTTTTTTTGGTTGAAGCTTCATCGTTTTAGTTCTAAATTAGATTATTCGGTCGTAAATTAACTTTTTTTGTTAAAAATTCATATTTTCGAGTTTGAAATGCAACTGTTGTGAAGAACATTTGTTTTTTAGGTTTGAAAATTCAACAATTTGGTATAAAATTAAATTTTTTCCCCTTGGAAAGTTTATTTCCATTTTTTGTTGAAAATTAATCATTATTCATTTCAACTTTTCAATAAATTATATGGATTTTCAAATAAAAATATCAATTTTCAACCAAAAATAAAATAGTGAAATTTTCAGTAAAATAATTAATATTCACCCAAAACAAAAACAATTTTCAGCAAAATAGTTGATTTTTCAACCAAAGAAATGAATTTTTAACTGAAATTATGAATCTTCAAACAATAACATAAATTTTTAGAAAAATTTTTTCACTTTCAACTAAAAAGATGAATGATCAATGAAAAAAGATTCATCTTTCAAGCCAAAAACTGTTGAATTCAGCCAAAAAATACGAATTTTCAACAGAGCAGTTGAATCTTCAACCAAAAAAGATGAATTTTTTTAACACAAGAGACGAATTTTCAACAAAAGAGTTAAGTTTTCAAGCTAAAAAGTCGAATGTCTTAGATAATAGACTTTAAACCGAGAAAGATGAATTTTCAACAAAAAAGTTAATTGTCAACAAAAGAGCGATGATAATTCAACTGAATAGTTGAATTATTAAAAAAATATTATCAATCAAACCGTTGCATTTCCAATCAAATTCTTGATAATTTTAAACAAAAGAGATGAATTTTGAACAAATAAATGGAAGTTTTAACCAAATAATTGAATTTCCAACCTGCAAAGATGGATTTCCAAACAAAAGGTCGAATTTTCTAACAAAAATGATTAAATTGCAAACAAAAACTGTTATATATTTATCCAAAGAGTTGAATTTTCAATCGAAAATTACAAATTTTGTATCCAAAAAAACAAATGTGCAACAAAACAGTTGAAGTTTCAATACAAAATTAATTTTCAACCAAGAAAGGTGAATTTTAAAGAAAAAAAAATCATTTTCAAACAAATGATCGAATTTTCAAGCAAAAATGATTAAACTTCAACCAAAAACCGTCGTATTTTTATCCAAATAATTGAATTTTTAATCGAAAAATACGAATTTTCTATCCAAAAAGAAAAAATTCACAGAAAAATCGTTAAAATGTCATTTTAAAAAATTAATTTTCAACAAACAAAATTTTTTTTTAGTTCGTCTCCGACCAGATGATCGAGTTTTCAAACAAAAATGATTAAATTGCAACCACAAAATATTGAATTTTGAACCAAGAAGTTGAATTTTTAATTTAAAAGGACAAATTTTCTATCCAGAAGGACAAATTTACAACAACACAGTTGAAGTTTCAAGAAGAAAGTTAATTTTCAACCAAGAAAGATAAATTTGAAAAAAAATTAGTTTTCGACCTAATGATCGAATTTTCAAACAAAAATGATTCAACTCCATCCAAAAACTGTTTTAATTTCATCCAACAAATTTAATTTTTAATCGAAAAATACACATTTTTATCGAACAAGACAACAACCAAAAAAATTCAAAGAAAAAAATTCGTTTTCGACCAAATGATCGAGTTTTCAAACAAAAATGAATAAATTGCAAACAAAAAATGTTGAATTTTCAACGAAATAGTTGAATTTTCAATCCAAAAGCATAAATTTACAACAAAACAGTTAAAGTTTCAATAAGAAAATTAATTTTCTACCAAGAAAGTGAAATAAAAAAAAATTAGTTTTCGACCAAATGATCGAATTTTCAAACACAATAATTATGAAACATTAACCAAAAACTATTGGATTTTAAACTAAATAGTTGAAATATAAACAAAATAATTTAATTTTTTAAGAAATAATACATTTTCAACCAAAAGCGATAAATTCTTAATCAAAAATATAATAATAAAGGTTTCAACCAAAAAGAGGAAAGAAGCGGAATCCTTAAAAAAGGAGAAAAGAGGGGAATACGGGAAAGAGTGCGAAGCATCTGTACTCTATTAACTGTTTTGCAATTTTAATTAATTTTTAATCTATTCTTAACAATTAACGAAAAATAGAATCCTTAAAAATTCTATTGTTCACCAAATGTAGTATCTTCAAATCTAATCATCCTTTTCTGAAAGATCACTCTAAGTCGAACAAATAAAATAGAAATCTATTATTATAAATCTTTTTTTCTCTCACAGTAATTAATTGAATTTCGATCAGAAAAATAATCTTTTCCCTCTCTTTTTTGTTTCAGAAATCCGGCACTCGCTCAAGGCCCAAGAAACGATAGAGAGCGAGTCCCGGAGAGAAAAAGAGACGAGAATTAACATTCCTCAGCATAGTTAAACCGTACTCAGAGAACGAAATTCCGACCAGATTCTTCGAGAAGATAAACCAAGAAAAAAGAAATCTAGGGGAAAAAAGGGAATTCTAGAAACCAGAAAGCTCCTTCTACACCCAAAATAAAAGTGCAGTTTTAGTTTTTTTTAATGTCATTTTTTGTTATTGCAATTAAGACAACTTTGTGAGGAAAAGTGTGGTGATATTATACTTTTAGTGAAGTTAAGGATTTCTAATTAATCAAAATGTATTCCATTCGGAAAGCCAACAAAATGCTCTCCAGGAACAGAGTGAAACTTCATATTTTGAACGTTTCACAGAAAAATTTCGGTAACGATATCGAATATAAACCTATCAGGAGTGTCCTAGTCGCAAACAGAGGTAAGCTATTGTTATCATTTATTTTTTACTTGTTTTTTTTTAATTAATAATTAAACATATTAGATCAGGATTGAAGAAGGTCAAGCAAAATCTGGAAATCAGGGTAAAGTCGGGGAATTTCGTTGGTCAGGGAAAGTCAGAGACTTTGAAAAAAATTGTAAAAGTCAGAGATTTTATGTAAGAAGCAGTTTAAGTCACTTTTTTCTAATCTCTTTATAGTCCCTTTTTTAAATGAAAAGATCACTTTGGTCACTTTTCTTCAAATAAATTAACCCATGGGTTAACTGGGGCGACTGAAAAATCCCGAAAAATAAAATTCCCGACACTGCAAAATTCCCGAATGGGAAAATTCCCGAATAATAAAATTTACGAATAATAAAATTGCCGAAAAATAAAAATCCCGAATTGGAAAATTCCCGAATAATAAAATTCCCGAATTATAAAATCCCCGGATTGGAAAATTCCCGAACATTTTATAATATGACCGAATTGGAAAATTCCCGAATAATAAAATTCTCGACAGAATTGTATATTCGAATTGTATAATTCTCGAATTCAAACAATTAAAATTGTTTTATAAATATAGTTTATCAAATAAAAATACAATAATATAAGATTATTTAAAGATTTATTTTTTATGTTTATTGTATTTTTATTTGATAAAATATATTTATAAAACTATTTTAATTGTTTAAATTCGGAAATTTTCCAATTCGGATATTTTATAATTCGGCAATTTTCTGTCGAGAATTTTATTATTCGGGAATTTTCCAATTCGGTAATAATATAAACTGTCGGGAATTTCATTATTCAGGAATTTTCCAATCCGGTCATATTATAAAATGTTCGGGAATTTTATTATTCGGGAATTTTCCAATTCGGGGATTTTATAATTCGGGAATTTTCCAATTCGGGATTTTTATTTTTCGGCAATTTTATTGTTCATAAATTTTATTATTCGGGAATTTTGCAGTGTCGGGAATTTTATTTTTCGGGATTTTTCAGTCGTCCCCTATTGAATTCATGTCTTTACCGATTTATGAATTTTCTTGAATTCTTTTTAAATCTTTTAGAGTATTTTGAAAGATTGCAGGAAATTTTTAATAGTTTTCAATAATTTGAAGATATTTGAAAGGATTTGAATGACTTTTGGGCATTCAAAAAAAATCTAAGGAATTTTCAAGAACTACAAAGATTTTCGAGGGATTTCAAAGGATTTAAAATATTTTAGGGCATTTTAAAAGATCACAAGGAATTTTCAATTGATTTTAATAATTTGAAGAAATCCCAAAGAATTTTAATGATTTTAGGATATTTTTTTAAATTCCAAGAATTTTTCAAGAGCTTTGAAAAATTATAATGAATTTCAACAGATTTTAAGGGATATTAAACATCTCAAAGTATTTTTAATAGATTTCAATAATTTTGAGTGATTTCAAAAAAATTAAAGATTCTCGGTTAATCTTTAAAATTCCAAGAAATTTTCAAATAATTTCAGTAATGTAATGGGATTTCAAAGAATTTAAAACATTTTACCATATTTAAAAAGATTCCGAAGAAATTTCAGTTGATTTCAGTAATTCAATGGAATTTCAAAGAATTTGAAATATTTAAGGGTATTTAAAAAGATTCCAAGGAAATTTCAATTGATTCAAATAATTTTAATGGATTCAAAAGAATTTTAATGATTTATGGATATTTTAAAAATTCTAAGAACTTTTAAGGGCTGTAAAAAATGTTAGTGGATTTCCAAAGATTTTAAAGGATATGGAATTTCTTAAGGTATTTTCAACGGATTTCAATAATTTTAAGTGATACCAAAATAATTGAAAGATTTGCAGGTATTCTTAAAAAATCCAAGAAATCTTCAAGAGCTTTAAAAAGTTGCAAGAAATTTCAAAAGATTTTAAATACTTTAGAGTATTTTAAAAGATGACAAGGAATTTTCAATTAATTTTAGTAATTTAATGGGATTTCCAAGAATTTGAAATATTTTAGGTTATTTAAAAAGATTCCAAAGAAATTGCAATTCATTTAAATAATTTTAAGGGATTTCAAAGAATTTTAATGATTCAAGGATATTTTCAAAATTCCAAGAATTTTTAAGGACTAAACAATTTTAGTGGATTACCAAAGATTTTAAAGGATACGGAATTTCTTAAGATATTCTTAACAGACTTAAATGATTTTAAGTGATTCCAAAATAATTGAAAGATTTTCGGGTATTCCTAAAAAATCCAAGGAATTTTCAAGAAAATTTTTTAATGTGTTTGAGATATTTTTTAAAATTCCAAGAAATTTTTCAAAACTTTAAAAAGCTTTAATGGATTTCAATAGATTTTTAAGCATATGAAATATCTTAAGGTATTTCTAATAGATTTCAATAATTACGAGTTGTTCTAAAAAAAAATAAAAGATTTTTGGGTATTTTTTGAAATTACAAGGAATTTTCAAGTGCTTTGAAAACTTTCAAAAGATTTCGAAAGATTTAGAAATGTTTGAAATATTTTAGGGTATTTTAAAAGATCCCACGAAGTTTTCAATTTCTTTTAGTATTTTAATAGGAATTTAAAGGATTTGAAATATTTCACGTTATTTTAAAACATTCCAAGGAATTTTCAATTGATTCAAATGATTTTAAGGGATTTCAAAGAATTTTAATGATATAGGATATTTTTAATAATTCCAAGACATTTTCAAGCTTTATGAAAATTTAATGGATTTTGGAAGATTTTAAAGGATATTAAATATCTTGAGGTATTTTTAATTTTTTTTAAAAGATCCTAGAAAATTTTCAACTGATTTAGTAATTTAATGGGATTTCAAAAGATTTGAAATATTGTAGGATATTTGAGAAGCGAGGTCAAAATTCCCAAGTAATTTTTAATAGATTTCAATATAATGAAAGGATTTCAAAGGATTCGAATGATTTTAGGGCGTTTTTTAAAATTCCAAGGAATTTTTAAGATCTTCAAAAAGTTGCAAGGAATTTCAAAAGATTTTAAATATTCAAGGGTATTTCAAGAAGATTTTAATTTATTTCAGTAATTTAATGGGATTTCAAAGCATTTGAAATATTGTAAGGTATTTTTAAAAATTCCAATAATTAAAAGTGATGTCAAAGGGTTTGAACATTTTTAGGGTATTTTAAAAAATTGCAAAGAGTTTTCAAGCTCTTCAAAAAATTGCAAAAGATTTCAAAAGATTCTAAATATTTTAGGGCATTTTAAAAGATTTCAAGAAATTTCTAATTTATTTCAGTAATTTAATGGAATTTCGATGAATTTGAAATAATGTAAGTTATTTTGATAAATTCCAATAATCTAAAGTGATTTCAAAGGATTCGAAAAATTTCAGGGTATTTTAAAAAATTTCAAGGTGTTTTCAAGATCTTCTAAAAACTGCAAATGATTTCAAAGGATTTCACATATTTTAGGGTATTTTAAAAGATTCCAAGGAAAATTTCAATTTCTTTTAGTAATTTTATGGAATTTCAAAGATTCTGAAATATTTTAGGGTATTTTAAAGATTCCAATGATTTTTGAATTGATTTTCAATAATTTACCAAATTTCAGGATATTAAAAAAATACCAAGGAATTTGCAACAGAACTCGGTTGTTCAATTCAATTTCAAACAATTTAAGATATTTTAAAATTTTTTAAAGATTTTAGTATCTTGTAAAGGATTAGGAATATGTGAGAATATTTTTTCAAATTCCAAGAAATTTTCAAAAGATTTACAAAATGTCAAGGGATTTGAACAAATTTTAAATAGTTTGAAATATTTTAGTTTATTTCGAAACACCGAAGAATTTTTTTATTGATTTCAGTAATTTAAAGGATTTTAAAAGGATTTTAAATATTTTAGGGTGTTTTAAAAGATTCCAAGGCATTCTTAATTGATTGAAATAATTTGAAGGGATTTCAAAGAAGTTTAAACATTTTAATGTATTTTAAACATTCTAAGGAATTTTTAAGAGCTTTCAAAAGTTTCAAAAATTTCAAGGGATTCCAAAATTTTGTTAATAATTTAGAATATTTTAGGGTATTTTAAAAGGTCCAAAGAAATGTTTAATTGATTTTATTAATTTCAAGGGATTTTAATGGATATTAATGGATTTGAGATATTTAAAGGTATTTTTAAAAATTCCAAGTAAATTTTAAGAGCTTAAAAAAATCTGAAGGTATTTCAAACGATTTTAGAGGATTTGAAATATTTTAGGCTATTTTCAACTGAATTTGAATACTTCGAAGCAATTCTCAAGTAAATTTCAATCATTTGAAGTGATTCCAAAAGATTTTAGAGATTTCAGGATATTTTAGATGATTTTAAGGAATTTATCATTCATTTCAATAATTTGAAGAGATTTCAAATTTTTTTTAAAGATTTTAAGGTATTTTTAAAAATTTCAAGGAATTTTGAAGAGCTTAACAATTCTAAAAGTATTTCAAACGATTTCAAAGGACTTAAAATATCTTAGCGAATTTATAAAAATAAATTCCAATAATTTGGATTCTAAAGGAATTTGATGATTATAGGGTATTTTAAAACATTTCAAGGAACTCTCAAGAGTTTTAAAAAGTTTAAAAGAATTTCAAAAGATTTCAGAGGATTTGAAATATTATAGGGTGTTTCACAAATTTCAAGAGATGTTCAAAAATTTCGAAATTTTCAAGGGATTTTAAAAGATTGTAAATAATTTAAAACATTTTAGGGTGTTTTAAAATCTCCTAAGGAATTGTTAATTGATGTCAGTAATTTAAAGGGATTTCAAAGGATTTAAGATATTTTTGGGCATTTAAAAATCTTTCAAGGCTTTTTCAAGAGCTTTAAGTTTTAAGGGATTTTAAAAGATTTTAGAGGATTTTAAATATCTTTTACAATTTTAAGAGAATCCAAGGCATTTTCAAGAGATTACAAATTGTCAGGTTATTTCCAAGGACTTTAATTATTTTAATGAATTAAAACAAATGTTATCCGATTATAACAAATGTTATAAAATTTCTGAAGATATGGGACGATTTTATAGGTCCTATAAGGTTTTAAGGTATTTTTAAAGATTCCAAGGGATTTTATAAAAATTTTTGAGGACTTTAATGATTCCATGATTTCAAAGAATATCAGATTTCATAGAATATCACAGGATTTTATAATATTTTCATAGATTTCAAAGAAGGTATTTTTAAATATTTTTTCAAGTGATTTGAATTTATTTGGAATTTACCCTAAATTCTCATTAATTCATATTGAATTTTTTTGAATTATTTTGAATTCTTTGGAATTCTCTTGATTTTTTTTTCAATGCAGTTGAATTCTTCTAAATCCACTCAATTCAGTGATTTTTTTTTTAGTTTTTGCTTAATTCGTCTTGAAGTCTTTTAAACTCACCTGGAATTCTGCGGAATTTCACTGAATTCTTATAAATTCCATTGAACTTTTCTAAACTCATTTCAATCTTACTGAATTGAATGAATTGTTCATATTTTTTAATAGTTTTCAATTCGCTTGATTTTTTTTAATTCACCTTGAATTTGTATGCATTTTATCGAATTCCTCTCGTTCCTCTCAAATTCCTCTGAATCCTCTTCAATTTTACTGAACTGGCTGAAATTTAAAAAGAAATCAAATTATTTTGGATTCGTTTAATCTTTTCAATTCAAAAAAGCATTAGTCACTTTTTTGGATATAAATTAGTCACATTTGTATTTAAAACATTACACGATTAGAATTTTGATCTTTAAATATTACTGGTCAGGGAAAACGAAAAATTAATCAGGGAAAAATCAAAGAATTTTGAAAATGATTGAAGTAAATGAAATTCATTCAAATGTTTGGAAACATCTTATTTCACTTTTAGATAAGTGATTAATAAAAGTTCGTAAACAAATAACAAGGAGACAGATATCGAGAGATAAGAAATGTCAACAAATTCATTTCAGGAATAAATTAAATAATATGCTTGGGTTAATTGAAATTCAGTATCGAATTTGACATCTATTTATTTTAGCACATAATGCTAGATTAATTTTCAGAATGATTTTTTTCGTATTTATTTTAATGCAAATGTTGGTCAGATTATCGAGTGATAAAGATATGAATCGTGAATACGCAATAGATTACATGATTCGTTGTATACGCAAAAGATTAAACTCGTGATATGAATCTAATTTTGCATTAAGACGACAGTTTCCTGTTTGAATTATATAAATTGAATCACGAGCTTATTCTCGCAAAATTGTCATTCGAAGTCAGCTTTAAACTTTTCAATAAAAATTAAAAATTCCATAAAATTCATCATTTATTAAATTTTTCTTTAAGTTTTACTTTTCAACAATTATTGAAATAAATTATAGAATTTAGAAACAAGTATCGATTTAATTCAGTAGGAATTCAATTAAGGTGCCAAAAATCAGATCCCAGGAAAAAAAGTTTTCTTAGCTTTTAAGAATTGAAATTCTATGATCAGTCATGTCTTATGAAATACAAAATATTCTCTTCATGAAAAAAGATTCAAACTTACGAAAAATAATTATTTGAATAATAGTTTTTGTAAATGAATTTCTTCTTACTGTCGCAAAGTGGGACTTTTGAATTTGAAAAAAATTGGTGGGTTTGGATTTTTTATAACAAATTTTGTTAATTTTTTAGTAAACAACAAAATTGAATTTTTTTAATTTTTCAGGAGTAATTTTTGTAAAGATTTTCAGATTTATCAAAAAAGGTCTATGTGCTAAAACTATATATAAATAATTTCCAGCGGGCAAGAATAATTCAAAACCATTTTTTATTTTTTTATAAGCAAATTAATGAAGAAAATTTGTTTTTCGGGATTGGCATTGTTTAGCTCATTGAAATCCAGAATTTTTGTATAAAATTAAAGAGAAAATAATGTTTCATTACGATTGATTTAAAATAGATGCTACCTGGCAATTGTTTAAACAATTTTGATGAACAAATTTACAGTTTCGATATTTTTCAAGGAATAGGCTTAATTCTTTTTACGAAATTAATCAACATCAATATCTTTGCGATGACTCTTTGATATAATAATTTGCAAATTTACAAGAATTATTAATTATTCAAACAATTTTCATGAACAAGTTCAGAGTTTGACTATTTTTCAGTTAATACGCTCAATTTTTGTTTACGGAATTGACTAAGAGTATCCTTCAGATGAGTCCTTGTTATGATACTTTTGTTTTTTATAAACATTGATTAACTAATTAATAATTTTTGTCAATCTGGAAAGCATCATAGCGTAATCACAAAGACATTCTAAGTTAATTCCGCAGAAAAATTGAGCCTATTTGTTGAAAAATAGCCAAACTCTGAATTTGTTTATGAAAATTGTTTAAATAATTAATAATTCTTGTAAATTTTCAAAGCATCAAAACGAAGAATCATCTCGTTATTCGCTGAAAAATACCCAAGCTCTGAATTTGTTTCGGTAAATTGTTTAAATAATTAACAGTTCTTGTGAATTCTAAAATGATTATAGCAAAAAGTCATCAGAAAGACATACTCGGTTTATTGCATAAAAAAATTGAGCATATTCTTCGAAAAATAGCTAAACTTGGAATAAGTTGATGAAAATTGTTTGAATAATAATTTATTCTTGAATATTTGTAAAGTATCGTAGTAAAGATTCATTGGAAAGACCTTTTAATTGATTCCATTGCAAAATTAAGCCTATTCCATGATGAATATCCAAACATTACCAATCCTGCAAAATAACTATTGTTCATTCATCTGTTTATAACATGAGAAAAAAGAATTTCAATTAATCTCACCCACTTGAAATTACGTTTAGATAGTTTTAGGATAGTTATATATAAACTTGTTTGATTATATCTAAAAAGATTTTAAAAAATAGTATTTTTGAAAATTTAAAAGAAATGTCAATTTTTTTGTTAAATAACAAATTAACCAAAATTTCCCTCCAAAATCAAAACACACAAACGTTTTCAAAATTTAGAAATCTTTTATGTAAACAAAACTTCCAAATCGAACGAATAGTGTTTAAACAACTTTGACCTATTTTTTCAAGAAATACATTCTCTACAACTTTATTCTTTTGAATTTCAAAAATACTTAAATAATCTTCAAATATAAATATTTGTTAAAATTTTTTTTTATTGTTTTAACAATTTGAGCCATAGAAGAATTTGCTTTCAAATTGGGAAACAGACGAGTTTTATCAAATGTTCTCCCTGAATAAATAAGCCATTATTTATTAAAATTTAACCATTTTTGAAAAACTAGTAAGAAGTGATAGTAAGAAAAAAACTCATTTGCAAAAAACACTGTTAAAATACATTTTTCTTGTTCATTTAAAAATGTTCTCAATAAAAATGTTTTTTTATTTGAAATGACATCAGTAATATTATTTTGATGGCAGTGTCTATGTATACCGAAAAAGTCCGGATATTTGTACCGAAATTTTCGTACACATGAAATTTCTTATGACTAAATTATTTAATGCAATAATAAATTTCAATTTCGTAAATATTATTTATAAAATGTAAGCTAATAATTCAAAATAATAAAATAATCTAGTGGGTGAAAAGTGATGATGTAATATTAATTAAAAAGTGCAGACGATTGCTATTAATAATCAAGAGGTCATAATCGAGATCTTGACCTCTTCATTTGTCTGACACAATAATTATTATGCACTGCTTTATGCTGATCGGCTGACCAAAACTGCACTTATCTACTGCAATTCTATTTAACTAGAGCACTTGCTTAAATTCGAGTCCGTTGTGCTATAAATACGTAGAAAAATGTATTTTTTTTTTCATAAAAACGACTAAAAATTAACAATTTCACCAAAGGCCGTAGCTACGTGTACTGAAATTTCAGTACAAATAGCTTTAAAGATCATTTTTTCAGAAGCTTTTCATAATATTTAAATGATTATCAAAATAAATTACTGTCTGGATCTGAATTAGCTTGATATGAAATATACTCTGACTTAAAAACAGATCAAATAAGATAGTAACAAGAAATTGATCGCAAATATCTTGAAACTACTTTTTCCTCGTATCGAAGGTCATTTATAAAAATATTCCATACCACATTCAAAGAAAGACAAATAACGACATTGTTTACTTATGTCCAGTTCTTTACATTATCCTAAAAAAAATTTGTTAAATAATAAGTGAATTTTCGTGCAAAAATGATAATTTTTTCTTATTATAACGAATCTGAACTCCAACTAAATAATGGGGAAAGAATTTGGTTTTTCTTTTTTTTTCATGGAAGTTTTTTCATGTGAGTTTTTCCAAATTTGGTCATTTTGAGGGTTTCGTAGCCCCGGGCAGAAACTCTAATAGTTTCGGTCGAGTACTTTTTTCATGATACTCAAGACGATACTCGAGGCAATACTCAAGACGAAATTCTACACGAAAATTAAAAAAGGAGTTTCGAGACACGATTCGAGACAAGATTCTACACGAGACTCGAGATGAGATTCGAGACTATACTCAAGATGAGATTTAAGACGAAAATTAAGACAAAATTTTAGACAAGATTCGAGACACTATTCGGACGAGATTCTATACAAGGCTCGAAACGAGATTCTACACGAGATTCGGGGCGAGATTCCACACGAAACTTAAGACGAGATTCTATAGGCAACTCGAGACCAACTTTGAGATGATATTCGAGACGAGGCAAGATTAGAGACAAGACGACATTCGAGACGGGACGAGATTCGAGACGAGGCAGATTCGAGACAAGACGGGGCGAGATTCGAGATGAGATGATGGATAAAGGAAGGGGAGAATGAAAAAGAAAATTGAGAGACATTAAAATAATTTTAAAATTCAAGAGGATTGAAAGTATTGAAGAGAAGTAAAGGACTTCAAGAGAATTAAACAATTTCAAGAATTTAGAAAAATTTAAAGACTCAAAATAATTCAAGACAATTAAAAAACTTTGAATTTTTCTCCAAATTCTTTGAATAATTTATTATTATTTTCAATAATATTATCTTTGAATAATGCTAGAAAGTTGCAGTTTTTTCTGAAATATTCAACTTTTTGCGAGACTTTTCGTCCACTTTTCACTTAGAGTGAGGTAAGGATTAATGCAATTTTACAAACATAATTGTTCAAACTAATTATTATCGTTTAAAACTGTCTTTTTCTGTAGTGACGCTAGATAGTTTGAATTATTTCTGAAATTTTCCACTTAAAGTGAGATAAGAATTGATTCAAGTTAACAAAAATAATTGTTTCAACAATTTATTATTATTTTAAATAATACTATATTTGAGTAATGCTGGAAAGTTGCAGTTTTTCTGAAATATTGAATTTTTTGTTCACTTTTCACTAGAGCGATGTACAAGTTAATGCAAATTACAAGCATACATGTGTAAATAATTTATTATTGTTTATAGTCTACCTTCTCTTAGATGATTCCTAGAAAGTTACGTTTTTTCTGAAATTTGTTACTTTGCTTTCGCTTTTTAGTTATGAACAAATGATAAATGAACAATAGAGAGAATCATTTTTTAAACAATCTCTTTCTTTTTTGTAAATATATTTATCTGGAATAAAACAGACATATAAAATATTCTCAAAATTTTCTATATGAATCATACTAAATGTAAATTTTCCTTAAAGTACTTACTGAGAGCATTTTTTTAACTTAGTATTAATGTTTATTATGTGTTCCTTACTAAAAAGTCAAAGAAAAACTGGAAATTGAAGCAAAACCACAACTTTCTATAAACAATAATAATTTGTTCAAACAATTATGTTTATCAAATGACAATAATTATTACCCCGCTCTAATGTAAGTGAAAAGTTGAGAAAAAGTGGAAAATTTCTAAAAACCCGCAACCATGTTGCATCACTACAGGAAAATATATTTCTAAGGAATAATAATTTGCCTAAACGATTATGTTTCTCTAATTTTAATAATTATTACCACTCTCTAAGTGAACAGTAGATAGAAAGTTGAAAATTAAAAAAAAGTGCAACTTTCTAGCATTCTTCAAAGAGAATATTATTGAAAATAATAATAAAATGTTAAAACAATTATTATTGTTAGTTTGAATTAATTATTACCTCACTCTAATAGAAAAGTGGACCAACAGTGGAAAATTATTGCCTCGATCTAACTGAAAAGTTGAAAATAAAATTTAAAAAATTCGGAAAAACCGCGATTTTCTAACTCTATTCTAAAAGAAAGTTGCTATAAACAATAATAAATTAATTGAACAATTTATAAAAATATAGAATTATCAGCTTGAAATAGTATCTTATGTATTATAATCAATATCTAATTAAAAGAACCCAAAAAATCATAATTAGCGCTAAAAACTCGCAAATCTCAATTTTTCACTTATGGGGGTTTTTTGGGACACTATAAAACCAACCCTATTCTGAGAGTCTAAGCTTGATCTTTCTACCTGATTTGATATGGAATTGGTCATTTCAAAAATTAAAAAAGTACCTATTTCCGAGAATAACCACTAATTTTTTTTTAATTTCAGGTGAAATCGCAATTCGAGTCTTCCGAGCATGTACAGAGCTCGGTATTCGCTCGGTGGCAATTTATTCCGAGCAAGATAAAATGCAAATGCACCGACAAAAAGCTGATGAGGGCTACATGGTCGGGCGAGGTCTTCCACCTGTTCAGGCTTATCTGAATATCCCAGAAATCATCAAAGTTGCCAAAGAAAATGACGTCGATGCCATTCATCCAGGCTATGGATTTCTCTCAGAAAGATCGGACTTTGC
>CAKNXH010063076.1:167636-199705 GCA_932178445.1 Andricus quercusramuli
CCCTCATTCTTTCCCCTTTTTCCGCTCTCGCTTTTTCAACTTCAAATATCCAAATTCCGAATTGCAGGGTACACAGACTTTCCCCTATTCCACTGAGTTTCCCTCTCTTTTTCTGAAGTTCAAATATCCAAATTTGCAGGGTACACATACTTTCCCCTATTCCCTGCGTTTACCTTTTTTTCAAATTCTCCTCTTTTTTCCTATTCTCGAGAAATTTCCCCCTTTTTCCCTTTCTCTTTAAATATAAGATATTTAAAAATAAATTTGATGATTTTACATCTACAAAATTATTATTCTATTCAAAACTAGGATATGCTACCACGAGTAGTGACAGCTTTTTTTAACTAATAGAATTATCTATTATAATTAACTAACTTTCTTACATTCAAATAATTTTAAGCTGAACTATTCAGGATTTGAATAAAACTTTAAAAGTAGAATATTTCTTCGTCGAATCTATACAAATTAAATATTTTTTTAATTAACTATGAAAAAGTATATTGGCCTGTCTCTCGGGACGACTGAAAAATCACGAAAAGTAAATATTCCGACACTGTAAAATTCCCGAGAAAAGAAAATATTCGAAATAAAAAATTGCCGACATTTAAAAATTGCCGAAATATAAAAATTCCGACTTGTAAGATTCTCGAATAATAAAATTCCCGAAGAATTTATACAATTAGTGAATTTAAAAATCCGCGAATAATAAAATTCCCGACAATTTATAATATTAACGAATTTCAAAATTCCCGAGTAATAAAATTTTTGAAAGAATCATATTTATTCATCTAAAATGCAATAATGAAATATTTTGATAAACAAATTTTTTTATGTTCAGTAATTGAAAAAATATATTTCTCAGTGCAAAAGAATAATGTAAGAACAATAATTTTATTACAAGAGCAATAATTTTTTAACCTTTTTTATCTATTTTTATCTTAAATTTGAAAAATAATTTTTTTTAATGCACTGAACATTAAAAAAAAATCTTTGATCAAAATATTTCACTATTGTATTTTTAATGAATAAATAATGTTGATTAAAAAACCATTTTTTTTTAATGTTTAAGTTTGGAAATTTTTTAGTGTCGTTAATTTGACAGTGTCAGATATCTTATTATGATTTGGCAATTTTTTATCGTTAATTTTATTATTAGAAAATTTTCAAACTCAGTAATATTATAAACTGCCGGGAATTTTATTAGTCGAGAATTTTCAAAATGTATGATATCATAAACTGTTTGGAAATTTCATTATTTGGGAATTTTCCAATTTTGAAACGTACATTTTCTTAAATGAAGAAACCTAAGCTTTTCCATGAGACTACAATAAAAGCAAAATTGGTCTTTTTATTTTTCAATTTTTAAATTAAAACAAATTTTTGGTTAAAAATGTTCTATTCTCAGGGTTGAATTTGAAAATCTTCATAATAAAGTCTTTTATTTTTACTTCGTACATTTAAAATTTATTTTGTGCTTAGACAATTTCAAATAATAAGCATTTGAAAATTAACATATCTGTAAAAAGGAAGAAATTAGAACAAATTATTACTCACAGAAAGAAACAATTAATAAGGCAACCATTTTTTTAAATACGTTATACTTATTTTGTTACATATTTTAAATGAATCAAAATGTCTATTCAGTTATCGCAGGCTTCACAGTAGGGTGGTCTAAATTTTTTTCAAATTTTCTTGCACTGCCCCCCCCCCCCCTCATTTGTTCAAATCTATGAAAAATAACTGCTTTCCTGTCGCACGAGAAATGTTTCTAGTTAGCATTAAAATGGGCATTTAGAGTATTTAGAAAGAATTAGAAATATAATTTTAAGACAGTATGGAACCCGCATTATATCAGCAATATACGACTACAGTGAATCATGTTTGTGGGATTTTCACAAGTTGTACATTGATTCTGTTTACCGAATTTGTTTCAAATTACGCAGGCAGTCTATTGGGTATTTTAGCATGACTTCAGGGTCATGTTCAGATAGGTGGAAGTGTCAGGAAGGTTATTAGCATAGTTGGTACATATTTATATGTGAATGCATACGACTATTTGGAAAAAAATATTCTAAACGTAAAAGTTTATTATAAATGTATGGATAGTAATATTTTTCAAATGTGGAATGCATTTGCGCATTTATGTTTCATCTTTTCGTCGATTGACGACCCTTAATTTTTCTGAAATAAAATAAAATATCTAAAATGTGCGTTTATTAGTATACCAGATTGATATAATAAAAATCGGGTACTCTGTCCTCAAATTTTTTATATTTTATTATAATTCGTGAGATTGTAAGGCCTTCAGCCGACTAAGGCATTAAACATAATTGCGCAAATGCATTCTGCACTTGAAAAATATTATGTTCATAAATTTATAACTTTTAAGTTTAAAGCATTTTTCCCTAAAAATCGTATACATTTACATGTAAATATGTAACGACCATGCTAACCTTCCTGACATTTCCACCTATCCTATCATGACCGTGACGTAATGCTTAAATACTCAATGTTCAAGTCACAGTATTATTTGACAAAGTTATGAGTATTTTAATTTTAAAAATCTGTCCGCTGCGCTGGCTCATTCGCATAGCGCTCTGTGTGCGCGGCTCGAAAAATTGAATTCGCCCCGGACGCGCATCTGCTGGATCTCGCGCTTCGCGCTCGATAATGTATTCACCTCGCGTCATGCGCTCGGGCTTTGTATTTCTCCCAAATTTATGTACAGGCATTTTAAACATAAAGTTCAAAGCATCGACAATTGTAATTTGGTGATTGTGAATTCTCTTTTTTTGAAGCTCCATCGGCTTTAACGAACACATTCTCATCAGGTATCTCGTGCTTCGCACTCGATTTTGTCCAAAATGTGAACATTATGTTCAATACATTCATATCAAATGTATATTACATTTATTTCTGTACCACGGTCTGGGACTGCTTATTCCAATATTGTAAAATAAAAAATCGCATAGTAACAATTATTATTGGGTCAATATGCACCCGGAATATGCTCATAAAACGCCAGAAGGTCTTTTTCTACATAACATCAAATAAAAAATTTACTTCAAAAGTTAGGGCACTTGCTCAAAACTTAAGGAAAGCAAATCACACGCTGAACAAGTGTAAACTGTTGACCATCAGGCAGCACTGGACGCAAAAAATAAGATCCCTTTCAAGAGGGAAACAGCGCGAGCTCTTTGGACGGCAAATAAAGTGGATTCGGGAAAATTCCACCTTTTCTACTCATCCTTCCCGCCAGTTCAATAAAACGTTACGTGCCGTTAAAAATCTGCCTAGTCGAGAAGAGATTCAAGTCTTCTGGGAGCAAGTATATGGAGATACTTATCAGCTAAATGAAGACGCTTCAGATATATCGCTCTTGCGTAGGTTTTGCCAAAGGCAAAGGTTACGAGGTCCAGAGAAAGAATGTCCACTGATTACTGCTGAAGAAAGTTATCGCTAGAACTAAGAACTTTTCAGCACCAGGGCCAGATAAAATCAACAACTTTTGATGGAAGAAGTTCACATCTACGCACCAACATCTAGCTTGTATATTTACTACTTTCTTAAACGGAGAACAACCTATCCCGCAGTGGCTAGTGGAATGACGCACGGTCTTGATACCTAAGACCGTAGATTTGTCAAGTCCAAAGAAATACAGGCCCATAGCTTGTTTAAACACCAGTTACAAACTATTCACTGGCGTCCTCAAAGAGAGGATATTAACATCTAACCAGCTGGTATGGAGTGTAATAGTTAAACAACGTGGATGCAAGAGAGGGCTGGCAGATTGCATGCAGAACCTGTTAAGAGATAGGTGTATTATCCAGGAGTCGATCAGGTATCGACGCAATCTGTCCATGCTTGGATTGACTACCGTAAGGCATTCGATAACACGAACCATGAGCTACTTAGTAAGCTTCTTGAGTGCCTGGAGGTGCATACAAAAATAGTGAGGTGCATAAAAGAACTTATGCTTTTGTGGCGGACAAGATTTGTCATAACATCGGACAAAAAACAAGTGACTCCCAGCTATATCACATATAAGAGGGGGGTCTTCCAAGGATGCTCTCTAAGTCCGATACTTTTCTGCATTTCCCTCTTGCTTCTATCTATTGTGCTCCGGGGAAAAAGCTCTGGTTACCTATGAAGGGCGCCGAACATTTTATACATGGACGACCTTAAACTCTTTGCTTTCTGGAAAGAGGACCTAAACATCCTTGTGGCAACGGTAAATAGGTATTTTAAAGCGATTGGCATGAGCTTTGGACTGGACAAATGTTCCTGCGTCCACCTACACCAAGGAAGACTAGAAACTACATCATCGCGTGCGACGATCAGGATGTTCAACTCATAGGCGGAAATACATTTCAACATCTTGGTAGAGAAATATATACATATCTTGGAATATCACAAGCGGAAACTCAAAATGTGCGTGTGTTAAAAACGGCTCTTGAAAAAAGGTGTCGTCAAATGTCTCAGCAAAATTTAAGCTTCCGAATTATCTGAAAAGAATAAGATCCAGACGACCATTTTGCGGGCCGTTCCTATACTGCTCTACACGTTTGGTGCGATAAAATGGAACGTCGATGAGTTGAAGCAACTTGACCGAAGCACACGCAAGATGATGACAATCCATCGAAATCATCATCCTAGATCTTCCGTACCTCGAATATACCTCCCTCGAGATAAAGGAGGTAGAGGCTTGGTAAGCTTGGAGTGTCTTCATCGAATAATGGATCTAGCTATAGCCTGCTCAGTTCTAAATAGCACAGATTCTCTTATGCGTCTCATACATCAACATAAAGTCGTCAATGCTGCGGCATTTCTATACCGTGCCGCAGATAGGGCCGCAGAGGAGCTTGGCCTCACATTTGATTCTAGCATCACTAACACCTTTGGTGCTCAAAAGTCGTGTACAAGAAGCAGAACATACGCTTCTACGAAGAGACCATGCTGACAAGCCCCTTCAGGGTAAATTCTACGGCATCATACGTAGAGAAGAGCTCTCGCCAGAAACACTTGGACATTTCCTGAGTGGATGCTCAAAGTATGCTCGCTACGGGTACATAGAGAGACCCAGTGTGGCTCTAAAAGTGTTGTATTACCATCTTAGGCACTTCTATGGTGTTGATCTATTATCCGTTTTGCCATACACCCAGGGGAAGCTCGAGTCCGTTGGGGAGAATGATCAGTGTAAGATCTACTGCAATTTCTCATTCTCCACCAGTCAACGTATCAGTGCTACGAAGCCTGATATTGTCCTCCAAGATCTGAAGACCAAGATCATTTACGTGATTTAATTCTCGACACCAGCCGACGGTAATATCACGACAAAGGAGGAAGAAAAACGGGCGAAATATCAAGCACTTCTTTTCGAGCTGAGCAGGCTGTACCATAGCTACAAAATCCATCTTGTATTTCTCATAATCGGCTGTCTTGGACGTATGAAAGCTTCATTTCTTAGCCGACTCAACAAGATTCCGGCTTGCCAGCGTCAGGCTCATTCCATCGCAAACCGGATGCAAAAGGCTGTTCTTCTGGGATCATTTCATCTGGTTCGTCAACACTGTTCCTCATAACATTCTACGAAGATTGGTAGCTCTGAAAAAGTATCCAGAGGTGAAACCTTCATCTCCAACTGTCCCGTCTGCCGCGTAAGGTCATCTGCGGCTAGTGACCTGATTCCAAGGAACAGTGTTGCACGATGTTATCTCGCGTAATTTCCTGGTCTTGCTTACCTTTTAGGACAGAAGGAGCTGAAGTGGATGACGTACACGTTCCAGTTGTGTCGGAATTGGTTGCTTTAAAAAACCATGAAATTAGCCTCCGGAGCCTACAACTTCTCATAAATAATTATGGTCATTTATAATATTTAAAACATCTGTTTCAAACAGAAAAACTTTTTTCATCGACATAATACAAAGTTGACCCATAAATAAAAAAGACTTTTCAATCATAAATTTTCAAATAGAATAATTCTGACAATGTTTGTAAGGAAATCATAAAGCTGGAAAAGGGATAGGGCATGATAGAACTTTTCCCTTCCCTTTTCCAGCTCGAAAAATGATAATTTCGAATACAAAATTTGATTTGTCTAATTTCTCTTTGTGCTTAAGAATTTGTTTGTATTATTTAATAATTTTGTACTTTTTGTACATTTCTATTTTTAGTTGATCAAAATGAAGACATTGGTTTGTCTATTTTTGAAAAAAATCACTAATGCTTCGTCTATCAAGAAGCAAATACATTTCCTAACGGGAAGCAAAGTGCTCGTGAAATGAGCACCATATAATAATAAATACAAACAAAGTGGAAACACTCGAGATCGAATTAATGCATCATTGTTTATGACTATATTCTCTTAGATTAATGCTAGAAAAATTCGGTTTTTCTGAAATTTTCAGCTATTCTTTGACTTTTTAGTTATAAGCAAACAATAAATAAACATCAACAAGAATTATTTTCAAAATAATATTCCATTTTTACGGAATAAAGTATTTTTATTCTTTTTTTTTATTATTTAAAAAATATTAATTTAAACAAAAGTACTCTCAGTAAGTAATGCATCTAGGAAAAGTTACATTCAATATGATCCATATAGAAAATTCGAAGAATATTTCAAATATCTGGTTCTATTTCAGAAAGATATATATCAACAAAAAAGGAAGACATTGCTTAAAATATCATTCTCTCTGGTTTTTTATTTCTAATAAAAATATTAATAAATTGTTTGAACAATTATTTTTGTTAACTTGTATTAATTATTACCTCACTAACTAAAAAGTGTACAGAATGTACAAAATTTCAGAAAACACCGCACTATCTAGTATCTAGCATCACTATAGAAGAAAATAGTTATAAACAATAATAATTTGTTTGAGCAATTATGTTGGTTAAATTGCATTATTTATTATTACTTCACGTTAAGAGAAAAGTGGACAAAAAGCTCTAGCATTATTCAAGAACAATATTATTAAAAATAATAATAAATTGTGTAAAAAATATGGTTTTTTAAGCTTATTGAATTAATTATTACCTCACTCTAATTGAAAAGTTGACAAAAAGTATTTTCCCCCTTTTCACATTTTTCCACTGATTTTTCTTGAACAACTGACGTTCACAAGAATCGAGATATCGAGTTGAAAATTTACGAAATTAAAAAAAAAAGACACTAAGTTGAATGTTAATAAAGTCCTAAATTTTTAGAATTAGAAGAAAGAATTTTTTTAAAAATTTGTAAATCTAGACAAATTTGAGAGCATGCAAACTTTTAATAAGTTGTCCCCAAAAAATTTCGGTAAAGTAGGAATCGGGTGACGATGAATTAATAGAATCCAAAAAGAAAATCCAACTATTTTACGTTGAAAGTTCATTCTTTTTGGTTGAAAAGTCCATTATTATATTTTTCGTGAGAATCCTTTTTTTTTATCAAAAATTTCTTTATTTG
Organism: Andricus quercusramuli; assembly: GCA_932178445.1. Taxonomy (NCBI): domain Eukaryota; kingdom Metazoa; phylum Arthropoda; class Insecta; order Hymenoptera; family Cynipidae; genus Andricus; species Andricus quercusramuli. Next base: position 175,087 of record CAKNXH010063076.1, read on the forward strand.
GTTGAAAATTTAATTAGTTGGTTGAAAGTTAAAATATTTTGTTAAAAAGTCATTCTTTTTTGTTAAAAATTCAACTATTTTGGTAGGAAATTCTACTATTTGGTTGAAAATGAACTTTTTTGGTTAAAAATGAACCTTTTTAGTTGAAAATTAAACTATTTTGTTGAAAATACGTTTTTTTGACTCAAGAATTCCACAGTTTGGTTGACACTTTTTGGCGAAATTTTTTGGTTGCATTTTTTTTAATTCCACTATTTTGGTAAAAATGTATAAACCATTCTGTCGTTGAAAATTCGTATTTTTGTGTTGAAAATTGAACTATTCAGGTAGGAATTTCAACTGTTTAATTGAAAAATAACTTTTTTGTTGACAATTCATATTTTAGGATTGAAAATTCCACCTCTCGTAGAAAATTCGTCTTTTTCTATTGAAAATTCATTTCTTTGGTGAAAAGTAATATTTTCTGTGAAAAGTTTTACAATTTGGTTTAATTTTTTTTTTGCTTCACTGAAAAATCTTTTTTGATTCGGTTGAAAAATATTAACAATTTTGTTGAAAAGTCGTCTTGTTTAGATAACTGGTTTTGGTTCCAAATAAAAATATTTTCGGTTAAAATATCAACTATTACATTTTTGGTTGAAAATTCAACTATTTTCGTAGAAAATTTGCCTTTTTTTATTGAAAATTCAACTATTTCGTTGAAAATGAACTTTTTTGTTGAAAATCAATATTTTCGGATTGAAAATTCCACAATTCCATAACTGCTTGGTTAAAATTTGAACTTTTTTGCTAAGAATTTGTTTATTCAGATAAAAATTCATCAGTTTAGATGAAAATTCATATCTTTGGTTAAAAATGCTCAACAATTTTGGTAGAAAATTCAACTATTTGGTTCAAAATTAACTTTTTTGTTGATAATTATCGTTGAGAATAAAAAAATAATAAAAATAAAAATATTTTTCGTTAAAATGTCATCTATTACGTTTTTGTTGAAAATTCAACTATTTTCGTAGAAAAACGGTCTTTTTTATCGAAAATTCAACTATGATGTTAAAAAATTCTAATATTTGGTTGAAAATGAACTCTTTTTATTGAAAATTAATATTTTAGGGTTGAAAATTCCATAATTTTGTTGAAACTTTTTTCACTCTTTACTGGGAAATCTTTTTGGTTAAAATTCAACTAATTGATTAAAAGTCAAGCTAATTTCATGAAAATACATTTATTTTGTTAAAAAATCATCATTTTAAATGAAAATTCATCTCTTCGGTTAAAAATGTATAAATATTTGGTTGAGAATAAACTTTCATAAAAATTAACAATTTGGTTGAAAAATCAACTATTTTGTTAAAAAGTCGCCTGGTTTACATGAATCATGTAAATGTATCGGATTCAAAATTCATATATTTTTTTGTCCAAAATATCAACTATTACATTCTTCGTTGAGAATTCATCTTTTGTGGTTGAAAATTCTACTACTGGGTTAAAAGTTGAACCACTTCGTTAAAAATTCATTATTTTAGTTGGAAATTCTTAAAATTGGTATCATCAAAAAGAATCTCTTTGTAAGCATCCTGCCTTCTAATATAAGGAATTATTGTTTATGTTCTTAAAAAATGTCATTTTCAAACTTGTAATCTGAAAGGTGTTTTTTCAAATTGTTCTAAAAGTAGTTTTCAGAACTTCAATTACCTATAGAATATAAAAATAGTAAAATTTTCAATAAATTTTTAGGTGGCAGCCAGACAAGCAGCAATCGCAGCTGGAGTGCCCATAGTTCCTGGAACCGATGGTCCCGTGACAACTTCAGATGAGGCGATGGAATTTTGCATGAAACATGGACTTCCGGTTATCTTTAAAGCTGCCTACGGAGGTGGTGGACGAGGTGCAAAATTTAAATTTTAAATAAAAATTAGATCCAAAATATCTTCATTCGGCTCTAAATTCACCTTGACTTAGATCCATGGGGAGTCATGAAAAAAGTCTGAAAATTTTCGAAAATGAAGTCTGGAATCTCAGTTTTAAAATGGGCCCAGGAGCAATAAAGTACCTTTAATGGTTCTTGAGTTATAATCATTAATATCCAGTCCTTCACAGAACCAAAATCGCACGAAGCTCATTTTCCGAATCAGCATTCACGATTATAACTCAAGAACCACTGAAGATATTTTACTCTTCCAGGGCTCATTTTAAAGCTGAGATTCTAGACTGCATAGCCCAACTTTTTCAGATTTTTTGATCACTTCCCTAGGGTTTAAAATTGAGTATTTTTTCAAATTTTGTTTGTTCTTCAGGAATGAGGGTCGTGAAGCAGATGGAAGAAGTTAAAGAAATGTTCGAGAGAGCTTCTTCCGAAGCAAAAGCGGCTTTTGGAAATGGTGCCATGTTTATAGAAAAGTTCATCGAAAGGCCAAGACACATAGAAGTTCAACTTCTGGGTGACAATGCCGGAAATGTCATTCACCTTTACGAAAGAGATTGTTCAGTTCAGAGACGACATCAAAAGGTTACTTGAAAATTTGATACTTTATTAATAATAATATAATTTTAATAATTTTTTATTTGATTAAAATAAAAATAAATCTGAAAATGAATGAGACATCATCTGACCTCGTAATTTCAGGTCGTCGAAATCGCCCCTGCCCCAAGACTGGACCCCAAAGTCAGGGACAAGATGACAGAACACGCAGTGAGATTAGCAAAACACGTTGGTTACTCAAATGCTGGCACTGTCGAATTTTTGGCAGACGAAACGGGGAATTTCTACTTTATCGAAGTCAATGCCAGGCTTCAGGTCGAGCACACGGTCACCGAGGAAATTACTGGGTAAATACAAATTTTCTTGCCAGAAATAAATTCTCTACTTGACAGTTTGAGAAGATTTCATTGAGTCTATTTTTGAATCTGAAGACCATCATTATAAGGTATAAATTTACTAATTAAATTTAAATTAAATTCATTTTCCTTATTCATTATAGCCCATACAAAATTGCAAAAAGCGTCATTCTATTGAAAAAGACATATTTATTTTTGACTTGTATTTCTTAAGGTCAAAAATTTATTTTTTCAAAAAATGTTTACGACCGATAAAAAGAGCGTTAGAAATCCTATCGAAATTGCAGTAGAGATTTTTTTTATTACCATTAAAAGAGATAAAAATCGCCCAAACAAGTGTTGTATTCTCAAAAAATACTCATCGCTCATTTTCGTAAATCAAAAACCAAAATCTTACTTTTTAACTTCCAAGCTCTTGAAGGGAGAAAGCTGAGCTTTCTTTAAAGATAAAAAAAGGAAAAATATGCCTTTTTCCAAGAAAGTCCAATTTTTTTTAAAGTTCATTTTTAGAGGACAAATAATACTTTTTTTCAAAAAAATGCGTATGATCAATGAAAAAGGCGTGGAAAACCTATCGAAATAGCTTAACTAATTTTTAATTGCAAATCTATACATTTTAATTTTAAATATTTAAAATTGATTTTTTTTAATTGAACTATTCCAAAAAAGACATTCAAAATTTCATTACTCTCTGATATGCACACTAGATTTTAAAGAGAATTCAATTGCAAATATTCCAAATTCAACAATTTAAAATTGCAAATCGTTAAAATTGAAGTTTTTTAAATTGTCAATCTTTAAAATTACTTATAAAAATTATTTATACATTTTTTACATTGAAGAGTTTTCAATATTAACAAATTACAATTAAAAATTATGTGAGTGTAATGTTTTACAATTTAAAATTTTGTGATATTGATTATCTACATTCCAAATTTCTTAAATTTTGAAGATTTAGAATTGATAACTCGACAAAATCTGCAAATCGTTAAAATTGAAGAGTTTTTAATTGTGAATCTTCGAAATTGAACTATTCCAAAAAAACGTTACAAATTACGTACCTTTAAAATATGAAATTTGAAAACTGAATTATTTGCAATTCTATATTTTCAAATTCAAAATTTTTTAATTGTAACTCTTCAAACTTATAAAATTTTGAATTTCAAACCTTTAAAATTAAAGTTTTTAATTTTTTAATTTACAATACAAAATTTCTTCAATTTGGAAGAATTAGAATTGAACACTTGACTTTTGATCTTGAAAATCATCAAAATTTATTAATGTTTTTATACATCTTTGAGAATAAATAGTTTTTCATTTTGAAACTTTACTTTTGAAAATTAGGCAAATTTTAAGTTTTGAAATTAATAATTTTGTGATTTTGATGATGAACTTTAGAAATTTCTTCAATTTGGAAGATTTCTGATTGAAAACTTGACTTTTGATTTTCAAAATCATGAAAATTTAAGAATTTTTATTTATAAATTTTTATAATTGAAGAGATTTCAATTGTAAAACTTTTCCAAATTATAGAACTTTGAATTCTGAATCTTTCAAATAAAAAAGTTTTTAATTTTAATAATTCTCAATTAAAAATTATGCGCGTGCAAAAACATTACACAAGTGTAAACTCTTTAAAATTGCAGAACTTTAATTGTAAAGTTTTTAAAATGAAGAAGTTTTTATTTTGAAAATTTGCAATTAAAAATTATGCATTTTTTTAGTTTGACAAACAAAAATTCTGTAATTTTGATGCTTTATACTCAAAATTTCTTCAATTTGGAAGATTTAGAATTGAAAACTCGACTTCTGATTTAAAAACTTAAGAATTGTTATTTATCATTCATCTGTAAAATTACAGAATTTTAAATCATAACTCTTTAAAATTCTAGAAATTTGAATGGTGAATCTTTAAAATAAAAATATTTTCACTTTTGAAAATTTAAACTAAAAAATTATCTAAGTTTTAAGTAATAAAATAAAAAATTCAGTAATTTTGATGCTTTATATTTGATTTTTCTTCAATTTGGAATTAAAAACTTGACTTTTGATCTTCATAATCACCAAAATTTAAGAATTTTTATTGACACATCTTTAAAATTCAAGAGTTTTTAATTTTTTAATTTACAATTAAAAATTATGTAAGTTTTAAAACTAAAAATGCTCTACTTTTGATGATATACATTCGAAATTTGTGTAATTTGGAAGATTTGAAATTGAACACTTGACTTTTGATTTGCAAAGTTTTAGAAATGTTACTAATTAATTTTTAAAATTAAAGAGTGTTCAATTACAACTATTCAAAATTGTTGCAATTTGATGGCAAATCTTTAAAATCGATGAATTTTTCACTTTTAAAATTCACAATTAAACATTATGCAAATTTTAAGGTTTAAAAATTAAGAATTCTATCATTTTAGTGATTCAAATTCGCAATTTCTTCAATTTGGAAGATTTAGATTTTAGAAATTGACTTTTAATCTTGAAAATCATTCAAATTCAAGAATTTTTTATTATACCTCTTTAAAACTAAAGAGTCTTGAATTGCAAATCTTCAAAATTGCACTATTAAAAAAATTAAAATTACACCATTTTAAATTATACACATTACAAATTGAATACTATTTTTTATTTGTAACTGCTTGTGTAAAAAGTTTCAAATGAAAAATTACTTTGAATTTAAATTATTTTTTGCTTCGAAATTCATCTTGTTTGATTAAAAATTCTGCTGTTTGGTTGAAAATATAATTATTTTACTGAAAATTCATTTTTTTTTATGTATTCTTCATTTGAGTTTAAAATTCATCTTTTTGGTTGAAGATTGAACTTTTTTGTAGAAAATTCGCCTTTTTAGCTTGAAAATTCAACAATTTGGTATAAAATTAAACTATGTGATTGAAAATGGACTTTCTGTTGGAAATTCTCATTTTTGTTTCAAAATACAACTTTTTTGTACATAATTTGTCTTTTTGGCTGCGAAATAAAATATTTTTGTTGAAAATTCGTCTTTTTGGTGAAACATTAATCTTCTTGGTGAATAGTTAATCTTTTTGTTTCAAAATGTATCTTTTTTGGTTTAAAATTCGTGTTTTTTTGTTGAAAATTAATTTTTCTATCAGAAAATTTAACTGTTCCATTTTTGGTAGAAAATTTATTATTGTATAAGTTGAAAAATTAACTGTTTGGTGGAAAATGCATGTATTTTGTTGAAAATTTGTCTTTTTCTCAAAAAATTATTCTTTCTTTGTTGAGAATTCATCCTTTTGGTTTAGGATCCATCTATTAGGCTCAAACTACGTCTTTTTTGTTCAATTCAATTCGTAAGATATTCGTTTGTGTGTGTTGAAAATTAATTTTTTAAACATAAAATTTGACTATTCCATTTTTTGTTCAAAAAATATCTGTTCTAGATGAAAATTCAATTATTCGGTTTAAAAATAATCTTTATTGATTGAAAATTCGCCTTTTAGTAGGAAATTCATCCTTCTTGTTGCAAATGAATTTTTTTCAAAAATTCAACTTTTTGGCCAATCGACAATTCGGTAGAAAATGCTTCTTTGAAGTTTGGCAATTTAACTATTTTGATAAAGTTATCATTAGGTAAAAAATTAAATAGCTTTGATTAAAATTCGTCCTTTTGGATTGAAACTGCATGTGTTTTTTTGTTAAAAATTAATTTTTAATCCGAAAATTCAACTATTCCATTTATTGTTGGAAAATTATTTTTTATAAGTTGAAAAATTAACTACTTGGTAGAAAATTAATGTATTTAGTGGAAAATTTGTCTTTCTGGTTAGAAAATTAATCTGTTTTGTTGAAAATTCACCTTTCTGGTTGAAGATTGACCGATTGGGTTAAAAATTTGTATTTTTTATTGGAAATCAACTTGTTGAAATTTCGCTTTTTTGTTGTAAATTAATTTTTAAACTGAAAATTTTTCGAATCCATTTTTGGTTTAAAAATATCTCTCTCAGTTGAAAATTCAACTATTTGGTTTAAAAATCACCTTTTTTGATTGAAAATTGAACATCATTGTTGAAGATTGAGTTTTTTTCGTTTATTTCAACCGGTTTAAAATTTGTCTTTTGGTAGGAAATTTACCTATTATGGTAGAAAATTCATCTTTCTTGTTGAAAATGAATTTTGTTGTTAAAATCATAATTTACATAAAAGTTACAGATTACTAAAATAAGAAGAAAATTATAATTAATTTTAAATTGTGTGAAAGCCAATGTAGCTATTTTGATATATATTTTTTAATGGTTATAAATTACATTTAATAGTACTTTGAATATAAACATATATTTTAATTTGATAATAAGGCATTCAAAATGAAAAAGATGTAATATGCGCCTAGCGCGCTGTTTTTGCTAGTTTGAAAATAAATTTGAGATAATTTTTTTAGAATTGACTTAGTGCAGTCCCAAATTCGAATCGCAGAGGGAATAACCTTACCAGAATTGGGTATGACCCAGGAAAAAATACAACCCAAAGGTTTCGCGATTCAATGTCGTGTGACGACTGAAGATCCTGCAAAGAATTTCCAGCCGGACACTGGAAGAATTGAAGTTTTTCGATCCGGTGAAGGAATGGGAATTCGTTTAGATGGAGCTTCTGCATTTGCAGGGGCTATTATTTCCCCTTATTACGATTCTCTTCTCGTCAAGGTAATATTTTCATCCAAAATCAAAAAATTTTACTAGAAAAATTAATGAGAATGATTGAAATCCAAAATTATCCAAATTTCAAATAAATAATTGAGCTTTGATGTTATGTTGTCGACTAGCGTCTAAAGAAAAATGGTTATAGTCTCTGGCTGTGAAAAAATTCCTCTCTAGCTTCACTGGGATTCGAACCCAGGTCTACAGATTGCCGGTCAGAGCACCAGATCGGCACTCTGTGGACCTGGGTTCGAATCTCAGCAGAGCTAGAGTTTAATTTTTTTCACAGCTATAGATAATAGCCGTTTTGGTTTAGACTAGTAGATTAAAAATCGTAATTCCAACGAAAAAAAAAACTATTTTATTGCGCTAGTTGACAACATAACATCAAAACTCAATTTATCAATAAAATTGGAAATGCAAATTCTTAAAAGACGTATGACGACGTCGTCGCTCGCTTTTAGGATGCTGTGAAAAAATATTTTAACTTGTTACTCTCCGTAGCTTAGCGTCTTATTAGAGCGCCTAACCGGCAATAGGTAGACCTGGGTTCGAATCCCAACGGAACTAGACAGGAATTTTTTTTTCCGATAAAGAATATAACCATTTTGGTTCAGACTATTAGATCAAAAACCATAATTCTATCAACAAAAAACTGTTAAATAACATATGAGACTATCTTTTTAATTAAAGAATACATCATTTTTTCAGGTTATTGCCCACGCAGAGGATCTGCAATCTTCCTGTGCAAAAATGAATCGAGCACTTCGAGAATTCCGAGTTCGTGGTGTAAAAACAAACATCCCCTTTCTGTTGAATGTCCTCGAAAATCAAAAATTCCTTAATGGAAAAGTCGACACTTATTTCATCGATGAAAATCCTCAACTTTTCCAGTTCCAGCAAACTCAAAATCGAGCCCAAAAATTATTGAGTTACCTGGGAACTGTTCTTGTAAATGGTCCCAGTACCCCATTGGCTACGAATTTGAAACCAGCCGAAATTAAACCACATGTTCCCCAAATTGCCATCGGTAAGTAATTCACATTTTTATCATCGACTCTAAGTTCTCACTTCGGTGTTTGTAGCAATTGTTTTTTAGTTATTGTAAGCACGAATATTAAATTCATATTTATATTGTCTATTGTATGCGTTCAAAATATAATTTTAATTTGTTAGGATATATTTTATATTCTATACGAGGGATTAATCAGTAACAATTTTGATGTACACTGTACGCCTGAATTCAAGTAATTTCAAGGAATTCAAAGATACTCAAAGAAATTGAAATAATTCAATAAAATTCAAATGATGAAAAGGAATTTACAAGAATTCAAGGGAACTCCAAATAATGCAAAGAAGTTCGACATAATTCAAAGCAATTCAATCAAATCGAAGGAATTTAAAGAAATTTAAAAAAAATGCAAAGGAATTCAAAGACATTCAAAAGAATTCCGAAGAATTACAAAGAATTTAGAAGATTTCAAAGGGACTACAACAAATTCTGGAATATGCAAAGGAATTTCATGAAATTCAAATAAATTGAAGGAATTTGAAGAAATTCAAATAACTCAAAGAATTCAAGGGAATTTCCAAGAATTTTAAGGAATTTCAAAGTAATTCAAAGGAATTCTAAAAAATTCAAAGAATTCAAAAGATTTGAAGAAATTGAAACGGCTTCAATGAAACTCTAATGAATTCAAAAGAATGCAAGAAATTTCCAAAGAATTCCAAGGAATTCAAAGAATTTAAAGAATTCAAAGAATTCTAAAGAGTTCAATTGAATTCAAAGGAATTCAAGGAATTGGTAGGAATTCAAGCATTCCAAAGCAATTAAAGTAATTCAAAGAGTTAAAAGAATTCAAGGGAATTTCCAAGAATTTAAAGGAATTCAAAGGAATTCTAAAAAATTCAAAGAATTCAAAAGATTTAAAGGAATTGAAAAGGCTTCAAAGAAACTCCAATGATTTCAAAAGAATGCAAGAAATTTCCAAAGAATTCAAAGGAATTCAAAGAATTTAAAGAATTTAAAGAATTCAAATAATTTCAATGAATTCAAAGAATTCTAAAGAGTTCAATGGAATTCAAAGGAATTCAAGGAATTTGTAGAAATTTAAGCATTCCAAAGAAATTAAAGTAATTCAAAGAGTTAAAATAATTCAAATGAATTCAAGTAATTTTAAGGAATTTTAAGGAATTCAATGTTTCCAAAGGAATTAAAAGAAATTAAAGAAGTTCAAAGTATTCGAAGGAATTCAAAGAAATTTAAAGAATTCAAAGGAATTCAAAGGAATTCAAAGGAATTCAAAGAATTCAAAGGAAATGAAAAAATCAAAGAATTCCAAGAAATTCAAGGAGTTTAAAGAAATTCCGGAAACTTAAAGGAGTTCAAAGAATTCAATGGAATTTCAAAGAATTCAAAGCTATTTCTAAGAATTCAAAGGAATTTCCAAGAATTCAAAGGAATTCCAAAGAATGCAAAAAATTCCAAGGAATTCAATGAATTCAAAAGAATGCAAGAAATTTCCAAAGAATTCAAAGGAATTTAAAGAATTTAAAGAATTTAAGGAATTCAAATAATTCCAATACATTCAAAGAATTCTAAAGAGTTCAATGGAATTCAAAGGATTTCAAGGAATTTGTAGGAATTCAAGCATTCTAAAGCAATTAAAGTAATTCAAAGCGTTAAAAGAATTCAGATGAATTCAAGGAATTTTAAGGAATTTCAAGGAATTCTATGTTTCCGAAGGAATTAAACAAATTTGAAGGAGTTCAAAGTATTCAAAGGAATTCAAAGAAATGCAATGATTTCAAAGGTACTCAAAGAATTAAAAGGAAATCAAAAAAATCCAAGAATTCCAAGAAATTGAAGGAATTTAGAGAAATTCAGAAAATTTAAAGGAGTTCAAAGAATTCAATGGAATTTCAGAGAATTCAAACCTATTTCTAAGAATTTAACGGAATTTCCAAGAATTCAAAGGAATTCCAAAGAATGCAAAAAATTCCAAGGAATTCAAAGAATTCAAAGGAAATAAAATAAATTCAAGGAATTCAAGTAAATTCTAAGGATTCAATGGAATTTGATGGATTTCAATCAATTCATAGAATTCAAAGGAATTCAAAGATTGAAAATGAATTCAAATAATTAAAAAAATTCCAAGAATTCCAATAAGTTGGAAGAAAGTAAAGAAAGGCAAAGAATTCAAAGAATTCAAAGGAGTTCGAAAAATTTAATCGAATCCAAAGAATCCCAAAAATTAAAAGAATGCGTAGAATTCATAAGAATTTAAATAATTCCAAAAACGTCAATTGAATTTGAGTGGAATTTAGAAGGATTAGACAAAATTGAATTTAATTAAAGTAAAAAGAATTCGAAAAATGTAAGTGAATTAAAAAGTTTACCAAATTCAAGTAGAATTGAATTAATTTGAGAAGATTTTAAGGAAATTGAAAAAAGACAAGCAAATTCTGAATAATACAAAGAATTTTAAAAAAATGCATTGGCATCCAAGTATTCACTTGAATACAAACGAATTTTTGAAAGTATTAAAGAATGTATAAACCTATCCTTATTCAAGCTTCATATTCGAGATAATTCAACTAATTCAAGAGAATTTGAGGTAATTCCAGAGAACTAAAAAAATTCAAGAAAATTCAGTTAGTTCAAGAGAATTCAAGGAATTCAAAAGAATTCAGAAGAACTGAAAGAATTCGAAAGAACTGCAAGAATTCAAAGAATTTTAAAGGATTAAAAATAGTTAAAAAATTGAAGAGAATTATAAAAATTCAAAAAATTCAAGAGAATACAAAGAATTAAAAAAAATTGAAAGAATTCCAAAGAATTCAAAATAGTCCAAAGAATTTATAAGAATTTAAAGAGTGCAATATGTTGCAAGAATTCAAAAAAGAATTAAAAGAATTCAAAAGAGTTCAAAGAATTCAAAAGAATTCAAAGAACGCAAATGAATGTACAGAACTCAAAAATTGAATGAAATTGAACTGAATTCAAGTGGAATTGAAATCAATTGAGAATAATGTAAGGAAATAAAAAAGACAAGACAATTCTCAAAAATACCTAAAATTTTTAGAAAGCAATTGAATCTGTGTGGAATTGAGAATTTAAAAAATTTGAAAATTGAATTGAATTGAAAAGAATTCAAAGAATTACAAAAAATTCTGAAAGAGTTGTTAACCTGTATGTAATATAGTCTCAAATCCTTTGATTACATACCTAATACAGTTTGATAAATAAAAAAGTTCTTTTTTTATTAAACCTGAAATTGAAAAATTTTGGAATTGATTTGAGAAAAATTTTAAATCGCCCCTTCATGCACCGCAATTCACAATGTGTACATATTTGCCTTTTCTTCTAAATTGTGTGTGTTTTAAATTCACGATTATTAATAAAATCATTATATGCTACTCTCATTAATGTATTATAACAATTACAATAATTTTTGGAATGTAGGTATCTATGACTAAAAAATCATCGAAAAAATTTCATTATAATTTCGCCCCCTTCCAATTCTATTACACTCATTGTTTATCGCATGCTTTTATCATTTTATTTGCAAATTTTTTAGACTTTGCTAAGCTTGCAGCTGCCGAAGAGTCCAGCGATGAGGACCTCCCAGGTATGACCGTATCAGAAAAACCCACCGTTCCACTTTTTTATAATTTCCCCATTTTTCATCGCCTTCAAAAATATTGTTATTTAAAAAAATATAATTTTCTGAGTATAATTTTATTAAAAGGTGGAACACAGGGGCCTGAAGCTTTTATTATTATTTTTTATTTGTGATTAATCTCATCAATTTTTCAATGCTTCTATTAAAATTCAATTCGAAAAACAATATTGATTCTTTTTAATTTTTTCTGTTCAAAAGACCGCCTAAATATTCATCTTTGTTTATTTCGCCAGCACTGTTTGGAATCTCATATGCTAAAAAAAAGTCTCTAACACTTTATACCATAATTTGGCGACTAAAGTAGACTATCACAAACTGCCTTTTCTGCAAAGGGCCTTCTCTCGCCAAGTGCCTCTCCCTTCCATTACTTCTGAATCCGCCAATGCGTCTCTGAAATGTTTCCGCTACGCCTTAGGGGCGTGGCTTACCTGAGCAGGCGCTTAGAGAGGACCTCGATCCCAAGCATCGGGCGCTTTGTGAGAGTCTACCGTAATTATCTGCTTCTTCTAATAAGTTTCTTTTTCAGACTAATAATAAAAAACTTTTTTCAGACGTTTGCGATCCACCAAAAGGTTTCCGTCAAGTTTTGAAGGAAAAGGGCCCAGAAGCTTTTGCGAAGGCAGTTAGGGAACACAAAGGACTGCTTCTGATGGACACAACCTACAGAGATGCCCATCAATCTCTTCTAGCAACTCGAGTCCGATCTCACGATTTGCTTAAGATTTCTCCATTTGTTGCTCACAAATTCAACAACCTCTACGCTTTGGAAAATTGGGGTGGTGCTACTTTCGATGTCGCCTTGAGATTCTTGCACGAATGTCCTTGGGAAAGACTCGAGGACATGAGGAAAACTATTCCCAACATTCCCTTCCAAATGTTGCTGAGAGGTGCCAATGCTGTTGGTTATACCAATTATCCCGACAATGTTGTCTTCAAGTTTTGCGAACTTGCTGTTCAAACTGGAATGGACATCTTCAGGGTCTTTGATTCTCTGAACTATCTCCCGAATCTCATTCTTGGTAAGACTGGTGTTTCAATTCATTCTTGTGATTGGAAGTGTTTGATTTGGTTCAATCATAATTTGTCTATTTACAGGTATGGATGCAGCTGGAAAGGCAGGTGGAGTTGTAGAAGCAGCGATTTCCTACACAGGTGATGTTAGTGATCCAAGCCGAACGAAATACGACCTCAAATACTACACCAACCTGGCTGATGAATTAGTAAAAGCTGGAACTCACGTCCTCTGCATCAAAGACATGGCAGGACTCTTAAAACCAAACGCTGCTGGTCTTCTCGTTGATGCCATCAGGCAAAAACACCCTGACGTTCCAATTCACATTCATACCCATGACACTGCTGGAGCTGGAGTTGCTGCCATGCTTGCATGTGCTGAACATGGAGCTGATGTTGTCGACGTTGCTGTTGACAGCATGTCTGGGATGACCAGTCAGCCTTCAATGGGGGCTGTAGTTGCTTGCTTACAAGGTAAACTTTCAATACCATAGATCATCAGAATTAGGTCTGAAGATTCTGGCAAACTAATTATTTTAAATAATGAATCAAATTCAATTTTTAGGAACACCCATCGATACCAATTTGGATCTGAGTGACATCTCTGAGTACTCTGCCTACTGGGAACAAACACGTACCTTATATGCTCCATTCGAATGCACAACGACCATGAAATCAGGAAATGCTGATGTCTACCTCAGCGAAATTCCAGGGGGCCAGTACACGAATCTTCAGTTCCAGGCTTATTCCCTCGGGTTAGGTGAATTTTTCGAAGATGTTAAGAAGGCCTACAGGGAAGCTAATATTCTCCTGGGCGACATCATCAAAGTCACTCCAAGCTCCAAGGTCGTTGGAGACCTTGCTCAATTCATGGTCCAGAATAAATTGACTGCTGATGATGTTCTCAGCAAAGCTGAGGAACTATCCTTCCCCAAGTCCGTGGTTGAATTCCTGCAGGGAGCGATTGGAGAACCTTATGGTGGATTCCCTGAACCACTTAGGTAACTATAGTCTAAATTCATGCAGGGGTACTAGAGAAGGCTGGTGTCATCGAAGTCACTCTCTCCCAGAAAAGGGGTATACAAAATCCTAGGGGCTCCTGGAAAGGGGGAAGGGAGTTGGCGTATGTAACCCCAGTACGTCAGTCTGTACTTCATCCTATCTATCAGCAGTAAAATGACATTAATATATACGCATCTCTTCATTTTTTTAGCAATGACGAGAATGGTGTATATTGAAGTTTATTTATTTAATTTAAAAAAAGGAACTTTGATTTTCATTCGGGTTAGTCAAATACCCCATGGGCCCTGTCTAGGGTTAATGGTTAGTTTTTCAACATTCCATTACTTTTCCAAGTCTTCCAGCTTTTGTAGCAACCCTGTGATTATTTTTAAATCCATGAAGATTAGAACGTGAGTGAATTTTATTGCAAATTTGGTCTAGGTCGAAGATTCTTAAGGACATGCCACGAGTGAAAGGAAGACCAGGAGAAAATCTTGCACCTCTTGACTTCGGGAAATTGAAAGCGGAAGTGAAGGAGGCTCATCCTCAAGCTACTGATAGGGACGTTATGTCAGCAGCTCTTTATCCGGAAGTTACGAACGACTTCCTCACGTTCAGGGAAACTTTCGGACCAGTTGATAAACTCGACACGAGGATGTTCTTGACTGGGCCTAAAGTAGGAGAAGAATTCGATGTGACGATCGCGAAAGGAAAAACTTTGGGTATCAAAACTCTGGCTATGTGTGAAGATCTGACTGCAAATGGAGAACGAGAAGTTTTCTTTGAAATGAATGGACAGCTGAGGTCTGTCTTCATCAAGGACAAGGAGGCAGTCAAGGTGAGAATTTAGATTTATTTAAGGTCAGAAATCTCAATCCTAAAGGATCACAGACTTCACCCCTATCTTTTCCCCTATTCTCTTCTTTCCCTTTTTTTTAATTCTTTCTATGATTTCGTTGCCTCGGGCAAAACCCCTTATAGTTTCGGTTGGGTGACCGTCCGTTTTTACGTCATACTTTTTTACATGGAGGGGAAATGAGGCGTGCGGAAGTAGGGGGAATGAGAAGAAATGATGGGAGTGATTGAGGGAAGGGAAAGTAGGGTAAGAGAGGAGAGCGAAGGAGGGGAAATGAGTGAAAATAAGGGTTGGGGAAGTGAGAGGAAATGAGGGGAATAGAGGACGCAAAATAAGGTGGAAGTGGGGAGGGGTAAGTAGGGTGAGGGGAAAGTAGGGATTAGGGCAATTAAGTGGGAAATAAGGGAGGGGAACTAGGGGACATTAAGAGAAGAAACATTAGGGGAGCGAAGGAGGGTAAACGAGTAAATATGAGGAGGCAGGGGAAGTGAAAGGAAATGAGGAACGTGAAGGCGAGAAAATAAGGAGAGGGGAGGAGGAAAAATTGGAGTAAAATAGGGGATAGGGACTAGGGCAGTTGAAGGAATTGAGAGGAAAGCAGGGAAGGGGAACTAGGAGAAATTAGGAGAGGGAAATTATGGGAGGTGGAGTGAAAAGAAATAAGGTTGGCGAAGGAGGGGAAATGAGCGAAAATGAGGGGGAGTAGGAGAAGTGAAAGGAAATGAGGGAAGCGATGGATAGGAAATGAGGCGAGGGAAGTAGGGGAGATGATGGGAGGCGATTGGAACAATTCAGGGAATTGAAAGAATTGAGGGAAGAAAACAGGAGCGGAAGTAAAGGACATTGGGAAATTGGAAAAAAGTTGAAATGAGGGGATCGAAGGAGGGGAAATGAAAAGATGGAAAGTAGGGTAAGAAAAAAGCAAAATAGGGGAGTAGTATTAGAGCAATTGAGGAGGAAATAGGTTAGGGTAAATAGGGGACATTAAGAGAGGGGAAGCAAGGAGAAATTATGGAAAAAGGAAATAGGGGGTTACAGCGAAGTAAAGAGAGGGGAAATGAGGAGAATATAGGGAAGGGGAACTAGGGAAAGTGAGAGAAGTGGAAATGGGGAGTTGACGAAATGAGAAGAAATGAGGGATTGGGAAGTGAGGGGAAATATGGGGTGGAGTGAGGAGAGGGGGAAGTATATGAGAAAGAAGTTGAAGGAAGGGGAAGTGATGGTTGAAGTGTGGAGGGGAAGTAGGAGAATGGAGGCGGATTAGGGGAGGAAAAGTATAGGAAAAGAATGAGCTACAGAGCCTCAACTAAAATAGAATTATCAAAATTGCATTATTTTAACAAAAGCAAAACTCAAATGGGTCAAACAAACGTGCGCTTATATATTTTGAACCATTTTCCAAAATTTCAGCACAATATATTAATTTTTCTAATTATAAAGCCGCCAATTATAATAACACATAAATGGTCACGTAACAAATTTTTACATGTTCTTAAATCTTTTTAATTGAAAAGTCTGCTATTATATTTTTCGTTTAGAATCGAGCGCTTTTCGTTGAAAATTCTACTATTCGGTTGAAAATTCAATTATTTGGTTGAAAATACAAATAAAAATTTTAAAAAAATTTTTAAAACGCCATCTATTTTGGTTGAAAATTAAACTACTTAGTTCAAACTTCAACAACTTTCTTGAAAAATCGTTTTTATCAGTTGAAAATTTATCTATTTCGCTGAAACTTCGTTGTTTCTTTTTGGTTGAAAATAATTTTCATAACTGAAATTTTTACTATTTCACTTTTTACTGAAAACTGCCAGTTTCTAGTTGTAAATTAAGCTATTACATTTTTCGTTGGGCTTTCATCTTTTTGGTTGAAACTACAACTTTTTTTTTGAAAATTAATTTTTTTCTTCTTAATTCATATTTTTAACTGAAAATTTAATTATCTTATTTTTGGTTGAAAATTCGTCGTTTTTGGTATTAAATTAATATTCTTGGTTTGAAATCCTATAACTTGGTTAAAAGTTGAACTATTTTCTAAAATTTAATTTTATTTGTTACAAATTCATGCCTCTGATTAAAAATTTAACTATTTTTTTGAAAATTTTGTTGATTGAAAATAAATGTTTTGAACTGAAAATGTAACTATTTTATTTTTTGTTGAAAATGTATCGTTTAAAGTTGAAACTCAACTATTTGGTTGAAAGTTCATGAATATTGTTTAATGTTCGTCTCTCTTGATATGAAATTATTCTTCATGGTTGAAAATTCGTGGATTTCGTTAAAAATTCGTTTATTTCGGTAGAAAATTTATCTATTTGGTTACAAATTAAACTCTTTGGTTAAAAATAAACACCTTTTGCTTAAATGTTCAATTACTTGGTCGTAAATGCAACTTTTTGGTATAAAAGAATTTTTTTTTCGTTGTAAATTTAACTAATTTGTTAAAAAGACATCTCTTTCGGTCGAAAATTTAATAGTTTTGTTGAGCATTCGTCTTTTTAAAATGAAAATTCATCTTTTCTATTTGAAAGTTAACATTATTCATTCAAGAAGTCTACGGTTATATTTTTGGCTCAGAATTCATCTCTTTTGGTTGAAAATTTAATTATTTTGTTAAAAATTCCAATACATAGTACATACTTTGTTAAAAACTCATCTTTATGTATTGAAAATTCAACTATCTGGTAGGAAGTTGAATACGCGAATAAAAAATGAACTACTTTGTTGCAATTAATTTTTTTGGTTGAAGATTCAGCATTTCAGGTGAAGATCTAAAGTTTTTTTGGATATAAAATAATTCGTCCTTTTGGATTGAAAATTCATCTTTCGGTAGAAAAGTCATCTTTTTTGTTGGAAGTCAATTCTTTCTAGCTTAAAAGTTTATTACTATATTTTTGGTTCAGAATTTGGCTCATTTGGTTAAGAACTTTTCTATTTGGATAAAAATTTAATTATTTTTTGAAAAATCAACTACTTTGTGAAAAACTCATCTTTTTTACTCGAAACTTCAACTGTTTGGTTGGAAAGTCATCCTTTTAGAATTTTATTGGTCTAATATTTTATTTTTCGTTCAGAATCCATCTCCTATAATTGAAAATTTAATTATTTTTGGTAAATTTAACTATCCTGTTAAAAAGACATTTTTTATTGAAAATTTAACTACTTGGTCGAAAGTTGAACTAATTTTTAAACAATTATTTTCTTGATAGAAAATTTCTCTCAGGTTTTTTTTCTGTTTAAAATTAAAAATTTTTTATTTTGTTTAAAATTAGCTTTTTTGTTGAAAAATGTATACATTCGAGTTGAAAAATCAACTGTTTTGTAGAAAATTAATCTGTTCTTGATGTGGATTCAACCATTTTTTTTAAATCCGTCTTTTTTTATGAATTCCATCTATTTTGTTGAAAATTCGTCTCTTTTATTGAATTCAACTGTTATTTATTTGAAATAAAAATCTTTTTTGGTTGAAGTATCAATTATTTTGTTGAAATTATTATTTTTTAAATTTATTTCTCAACTGAAAATTCAATCATTCCATTTTTGGTCGAAAATTGATCTTTTTTAGTTGAAAATTCTAATATTTGGTTGAACTTGTTTTTGAAAATTCGTTATTCTTTGGTAGAAAATTCATCTGCTTGATTTGAAAAGTCAACTATATAATTAAAAATTAACTTTTTTTTTAAATTTATGTCTTCGGGTTTAAAACTCCACCTCTGTTGTTGAAAATTCGCCCTTTTGGGTTGACAATTCACTTTCTCTGGTAGAAAATTAATCTTTTTTGGCTGAAAATTCAACTTATGGGTTAAAATTGCAACCACCTTTTGGTTAAAAAATCATCGTTTTAGTTCAAAAATGTAACTATTTGATTAAAATTCCTCTTTTTGGATTTAAGAGTCAAATACATTCTAAAACATTCTTCCTTTTCAGTTGAAAATTTATCATTTTTTGGTTGAAAATCCATCTATTCTTTCGAAAATGCAATATATTCCGAATTTAATATAGTACCTAAATAGTTTTATTTAAAAGAATTTATTCCGCTATTATATCCCACTATTTTCGTTAAAAAAATCACATTATTTCCCCCTTTTTAAGAGTATTTTGGCCTGTAAAGTCTGACATCAGAATCGAAAATGAACTAAATTTCCTTTTCAGGAACTTCACATTCATCCCAAGGCCAACAAGGCAGACAAGAACCAAGTAGGTGCTCCAATGCCAGGAACAGTGATTGACATCAGGGTAAAAGTAGGAGATTCTGTCGAAAAAGGAGCAGCTCTAATCGTCCTTTCCGCAATGAAAATGGAAATGGTTGTCCAGGCTCCCAAGGCTGGAATAATCAAAAGTCTCGACATCACTCAAGGAATGAAATTGGAAGGAGACGACCTTCTTCTTACAATGGAGTAATCTAAATCTGAAAGCTTTTAAAAAAGTGATTTTTGAAACGAGCTGGTCTCGTAAAACTCCTGTTTGGAACCTTCCGTCTGAAAGATCTTGAAAAGGGATAAAACCCCTGGAAATCATCAGTAAATCTTTCTTTATAAATTGAGGCCAAACGGAGAAACCATTTTGCCTAGTTTTTTTGTTTTCATAATCTAAAGAGTACAAAAACTCCCGGTAGAGGCCGTTTTTTTCAGAGAAAACAACATTTTTTATTCAGTAATTCAAAAAAATGTCCGTGCCGGAGGAAGATCTGCTCGGTTCTGCTTTCGAGCGGACCTAGCGGCAGAACGAGAAACTTCCATGAACTGAGTCTTAAGGTGCTTCAAACGTGTCGGTTTTCCGAATAATACAGAATACAGCTATAAGGATGAATTGTTCGATGTAATATTTTTACCACATAATCAAAAGGCGTATACATGTGCATGACTAGAGCCCTTTTTCGAAAAATGGTCTTGTATTTGTTTTTTTTGTTTCTTAATTGAAAATATGCGGAATTTTCTGCGCCTGAAAACGGACAACGCGCCACTATGGTGAACTACAAACAGGGGCTCAACGTTTCAAAGTCCGTTTCAATTAACAAAAAAAAAACAAGACCTTTTTTTGAAAAAAGGGCTCTAGTCATGCACATGTATAAGCCTTCAGATTATGTGGTAAAAATGTTACATCAAACAATTCATCCTTGCAGCAGTATTTTGTATTATTCTAAAAACCGAGTCGTTTGATTTTTCGTTTTGTCGTTAGGTTCGCGCAAACGTAGAACCGAGCAGATCTCCTTCGTCCGGCGTGTTCGCTAACAAGAATATTAAGTAAAAAAAGAAAAACCGATGTTAGCGCGCATTTTTTTCAATTACTAAATAAAAAAGATAATTTTTTCGGAAAAAACGATTATATATACAAAAAACTAGAAAAAATGTCTCAGTTTATGAAGTCCGATTTACCGATAATTTCCAGGGGCCATAAGATGCACTCTAAGCGAAAAATCGTTGGTCTCTACTTTGAGCCAATAACAAATTAAAAATTATTTTTCAAACTTGCATCCACGAAAATCCTTAAAACTGCGTGGATGAATTTTATGAAGAATTTTTTCCAGCTTTTTGACAAGTTTACAAATAACTTTCAATTAGTGGTCCAACGATTATTTTGTAGTGCACATTATAAAGTGTTAAGTGGTGAACCTAAGTGATAAACAAACTCACTCGAAAAACTATATCGAATTATTTATCGATTGTCGTTAATAGTGAGACTTTAAAAAATACTAAGACTCGTTAAAATTAATACCTGCGAATCGAATTCGAAATCTGTGTCAACGAGCTATGATCAATATTTATATGTGAAAATCCAAAAAAAGACATCAGAATTGTATGAATAGAAGATGTCACATTGCCATATTAAAGCCTTAAAAAATATAAAAACAGCGCGCAAGTCCGAATATCAATGTATAAAAAATTAGAGATAAGGGGCCGTCGATAAAATACGTCACCAATTTGAGGGGGGAAGGGGTCGTAACAAAAACTACGATTTGTAAGAGTAGAAGAGCTACAATTCAATCATAATTTAATAAGTTTCAAAATTATTGTCATATTTCAGGCTTCAAAGTCTTTCCCCTATTCCCCTCTTTTCCAATTTTTCAAATAATTTGCATTTGGTTGAAAATTTAATTCTTTCAGTGAAAATGAAACTAATTTTTTGAAAAATCGTTTCATTTTTGGTTGAAAATTAATTTTTTTTATTGAAAATTTAACTATTTCATTTTTGGTTGATAATTTACCTTTTTCAGTTAACAATTCAACTATTTGGTTGAAAATTGATCATTTTTATTTGGAAATTTATGTATTTTGTTGATAATTCTTCTCCCTCTGTAAAAAATTAATCTTCTTTGGATTAGGTGGCCAATCATTGTTAAAAATTCTACTATTTGATTGAAAATTTAACTCTTTTTTTGAAAATGCAACTATTTTGTTAAAAACTAACCTTCTTTTGTGAAAAAATCATCTAGTTTTGTTGAAAGTTGAACTACTTTGTTAAAAATTCACTTTTTGTTTAAGGATTCATCACTTTGGTTGAAAATTTAACTATTTTGTTGAAAATACGTTTAATTTTAATTTTTTAATTTTTAGTTAAAAATGCAATTATTTGGTTGAAAATTCAACTACGTACTTCAAAGTCGAACTCTTTTGTTGAAATCTCATTTTTTTGTTTAAGATTTATCATTTTAGTTGAAAATTGGTATCTTTGCTTGGAAGTTGAATTACTTTGTTAAAAATGAATTTTTTTCCGTTGAGGATTCATCAACTTGGTTGAAAATTTAGCTATTTTGTTAAAAATACGTTTGCTTCAAAGTTATATTTTTTAAATTCATTTTTTGTTTGTTTCACATTTAACATTTTAGTTCAAAATTTGTTTAATTGGTTAAAAATTAGATTTTTTATTTGGAAATTAATTTTTTTAACTGAAAATGTAACTAGTCCGTTTTTAGTTGGTTGTTAAAAAATTAGTCCTTTTGGTGGGAAATTAATCTTCTATGCTGAAAATTTATCTGTTTTGATTGAGGATTCAACTATTTTATTGACAATTCAACATTTTTGTAAAAAATTCGATTTTTTGGCTTGAAAATTTAACAATTTGGTAAGAAGTTAAATTACCATTTGTTTGAAAATTCAATTTTTCTTTAAAAATTAAAATTTTTTGTTAAAAATGTATACATCTGGTTGAAAATTTAACTATTTTGTTAAAAATTAAACTATTCATTTGAAAACGTAATTAGTTTTTAGAAAATCTGAAAATTTAACTTTTTCATTTTTTGTTAAAAATGTAATATTTAACAATTATTAGTTCAAAATTTAACTCTTTGATAGAAAAATCAACTGTTTTGTAGATAATTCACCTTTTTGGCTTGAAAAACAAACGGGTTTCTTAAAAAAAAATTTTATTCACCTCTTTGGTTGAAAACTTAAGTTCTTGATTTAAAATTCGTTTTTGTTGAGTTTAAAATTAATTTTTTTATCTGAAAATTTAACTATTTCATTTTTGATTAAAAATGTATTCTTTATAAGTTAAAAATTAAACTATTTGGTTGAAAATTCATCTGTCTGGTTCAGGATTTAACTATTTCCTTAAAAATTCGTCATTTTGGTTGAATTCAACTCGTTAAATACATTTTTTTGATTGAAAAATATTTTTCGAACTTAAAATTTAAAGCTTCCATTTTTAGTTAAAAACTTATCTATTTAGTTGAAGATTCAACAATTTGATTGAAAATTCATATTTCCTATTGGTAAATTGACTACCTTGGTAACTTGTTACTAAAAAAGGAATTTTGTTGTTAACAATTTGACTTTTTGGGTTGGAAATTCTTGTATTTTGATAAAAAAAATTTTGTGAGTAAAAATTCACATATTTTTTTGGAAATTCAATATTTTTCAACAGGGGGGGGGGGGGGGAAAAAAGCCCAAAATCAGTGATGTAATTTATGGACGGCCCCTAAAAAAGCACTTGCTAAAATAAAAAAATAGTAGTGCTTCCAGCAAAAACATTTTTAATTTCATATTAAAAATGCTTGTAAAATTTATTTATTTGTTTTAAATTAGAAGGTTGAGACATTTTTTAAGGGGACCTTGTTCGATGTATGTAATTATTATTGTTGATTGTTGTGATATGTCGGAAGGCATAGGAACTATTGTTTTATATTTAAGGAATGATTGTACAAAAAATGAATTCGAATATACAATTATTATACAAATCAGCGGAATGAAACGTTGATGCATGATTCTTTGGTGCTTCGAAAATAGATTTTTAGAAATCGTCACCAGACAGAGACAAAATATTGATCCTTTATCAATTAATCGACAACATTTTTCTCAGGGTCGACGAACTCTTCTTTAATCGAGTCTTCTCATCCACGATTCTAATTGTTTCTCTTTTTTTTCGAAAATAAGTAACTCGATTTAGAAAAAATAATTGATAATAATTATTAATAATTAGAAAATGGATACTGGACTCGAGGGATGTTTTTCTTCTTGTAGATAAAAGAGCATAATAACAATAATATGCCAATGTTTACTACAAAACATGTTTGATATATATTATATATATACGCATCGAATAATTAATATTGCTTGTTATGAAAATGTGTACATAAATAGAAGTGATTCCAGCGAGGAAGTAGAATCATTTTTTTCAATCAAGGTTGAAATTTGCATTAAAATAATATTAATTTCTAATTTATAAGTGCATTGATTAATTTTTCGCAGATTTTCTTTTATGAGAAGAGAGCGGATTAGCGCAATTGTGAAGTTAGCTGACGAGCGCAGCTCGACTCTCACATGCGAAGACCGTGGCGTGCGTGACCTGCGCGCGCACGTTGCTTTGCGTCCCCCTCTCTGCCAGGCCGACGGTCTCTGAATGTGAGAGCCGAGCTGCACTCGTCAGCTCTCTTCACAGTTGCGCAATACTCTCTATTTATGAGTGACTTTTAATAAAATTAATGAATTTCTACTTAAACATGACGAAAGAATGTCTGCGCAAATATATAATCTGTTGAAGAGTCTCGAAAATTAAATTGTGCTTTTATTTTTTAAATAAGCTTTCAGAAAAATTAGTGCAGACATGATGCCAGATAGAAGCTATTGCGTATTATCTCACTATAATCCATGTCACCCTTTATACTGAATACTCTAGATTATTTGAAACAGAAAAAAAATATCCCGGTGCGAGAATTAAAAAATGACTCAATGGGTTTCGAAATTTTGGTTCTGAGTTTGACAGAATTTTTTTCATGAGATTATTGATAAGCATCTGGGATTCCATAAGCCATTTATCCAAACAGAACTGATATATGACATAATTGTACAATTTTCCTTTATCCGCCAATACGAAATAATGTCTGTTGAAGAATGAAATATATTATATGAAACTTTAAATGTGTCAATAATTATTTATTAAAAAAAATTTTTTTATTAAAAATTTAAAGTTTGTTGCTATAAGTATTCAGATATATTGTTAAAATTCGTCTTCATTCGTCGAAATCTTCTTGGTTGAAAATTCATGTATTTTGCGGAAAATTCACCTTTTTTGTATCAAATTAAACTTCTTTGTTAAAAATTTAACTATTTCGTGGAAAATTTTTTTAGTTG
>CAKNXH010063076.1:203504-223816 GCA_932178445.1 Andricus quercusramuli
CATTTTTGCCCTATTTTGTTAATATCTTCGTAAAAACTAATTTTTTCTACATAAATGTATTTGAGAAATAGTTTTTATTTTTTAAGAACTATTTAATGACATAATAAAATAGTAATAATTATTATTCATTATGAAGATATTACCAAAATAAAGTTTTGTCCCATGCATTTGATCTATTGTTTTCCCCTCAGCACTCAACGAAGTGAAGTTAGCTGATGGTTGAAGTGAAAATACCTAATGCGAGTCACGTGACCGCACTGACATTTGTGACGTAAAAATCGTCAAACTGCGCAAAACGTGAACACGACAGTAGAAGTGTGACAGAAGTGTGACAGATCTGTCAAAACTAAAAAAAAAAAATACTCAGAATAAACTTATTCATCAATTAATTTTCAACAAATAAGTAAAAATGGTCGAATCAAACACCGAAACTTGTGACCTTCACAATGTTATTTTACAGGAATACGAAAAACAGGTTAGAAACAATAGAAATGACAAATTAAGTGGAAAATTCCTTCGAATTAACTTTCACTTTTCATTAGGAACAAAACAATTTGAAGAAAAAGCCTAAAAGAATATTGACCTTCTCGGATGGAGTTCTTGAAGAATATTCAGAGGACGAAACTGATGCAGGAACCGAAAAAGAAGTCGTAACTGTTAATCCTGTAAGTTTCTTTTTATAGCTGCAAAATTATTGATTGAACCTAACCTTGTGTTAACGTGTATAAATAAATTATTAATTCCTAAATCAAACAAAGAAAAAGCTGCCTTGGCTGCCGTGGGCTTGGTACCAAACTGTCTGGGCAAGTGGAAAAGTTTTGGAAGGTTGTGACTCAATGGGAGAGTATTTGGCTGAATTTTTCGGAATCACAACTCCAAAATACCAGTTTGAAATTGACGAATATTATCGAATAAGAGCTGCTGAGCAAGATATGCTAAGAAAAGAAGATCTTGAAATGGGTGGCTGGACCGAACACAACAAAAACAATCTTATTTCTAAAAATGAGGTAAAATAGTGTAACTAAATTTTTTTATTATTTTCACGAAACCTGAAACAGGGTTCCACAGTGGGTCGAAATAAAAAAATAAGGTTCAAAATAACTTGTACCTGGCAATTCGTAGCCGATTTTGTATTTTTTCTTTTAGAAAAATTCAGCATTAAATTTTGAAGCGATTTATGTGGCCTGATTTTTGAATTTTTTCTTGTTTAAACTTTTATGTTAATGCAAAGAGTGAAGAAAAATCGTTTTTTTGGTTTATATTCGAGAACATTTTTTTCTATGATAAGCATTGCCAGACTTTATGCACGGAGGTAGTTGAAATAAAAAAAATGACATTGTTAAGGTAATTGTTATAAACAAATTTACTTGAAAAATAGTCTACACTATGGATTCTTCGTTTACAAAGTAAATTTTTACGTTAAAATGACTTGCTTTTATCGAAAAAATAGTACCCGATCATAAAAATTTGACATTCGATATTTGTCATTAATTTTATAAACAAATGCCTAGTCTGGACAATTAAATTTTTAAGGAATTTCTCTTAAATTCTTCCAGATTCTTTTTCGACATATTTTGAAATATTTAAAACTGAAAATTAATATTTTATGATAAAACATAACAGATTTTAAATTTTTCCGAGAAAATGTTTTGATTCTCTTAAAAACCTTTCAAAGTTCTTTTCTTTTTTTTTTAAAGAAAAGTCTTAAAATCTTCCAGACTCTTTTTTGAATTTTTTTTTCAAATGTATTGAAATCTACATTTGATCGTTTTTTCTCTTAATTTTCTTAAAATTATATCGCCAGTGATATTTAATGCTGGAAAATTATCATCCGATATTTTAAAATAATTTTATAAAGAAATTATATAAACAAATGCCCAGTGGCAGAAAGAATTTTTTTCCTAATTTTCCTTAAATAATGTCGCCAATGATGTTTAATGATGGGAAATTATTATCCGATATTTTTTATCAATTTTATAAACAAATTATATAATTAAATTTATATCTTGGTCATTTAGAGGTCGAAAAAAATCCTTTTTTCCTCATTTCCCGCAAATGATGCCGCCAGTGGGGTTTAATGATGAAAAATTGTCATCCAATATTTTTTATTAATTTTTTGAACAAATTATGTAACAAATACCTTGTGTGGATGTTTAAAACATTCGTTTTTTCGCCAATAGCCTCAAAGTATGTAGCCAGTGATGTAATTGTTTGGTAATTGTTGTTTCTATCAATTTTCGTAATGTAGTATTCTTAGGAATTGTTAAAGATGGAAATTTGCACAACAACAATAAGCATATACTTACTGTGTATCATAATCCTTTGTCAATTTCTTAAGATTCCATTGATTAGTAGCGATCAATTCTTAATTCCTAAGTCTTTAATCTAAAATAAGGAGCTCGAGAGCTTCGGGATCTAGAATACTATCAGAATGCTTCCAGACGATTGTGGCCACACTGGACATTTGTTTATATAATTTGTTTATGAAATTGATGAGAAATATCGAATGATAATTTTCCATCACTAAACATCACTGGCGACATAATTTGAGGAAATTTAAGAGAAAAAGCGATTTCTTTCGGTCTTTAAATGTCCACACTGGGCATTTGTTTACATAATTTGTTTATAAAATCTGTAAAAAATATCGGATGATAATTTTCCATCATTGAACATCACTGGGGACATAATTTGAGGAAACTTAGGAGAAAAAACTATTTCTTTCTGCTTTTAAATGCCCACAATAGGCATTTGTTTATATGATTTGATTATAAAATTAATAAAAAATATTGAAAGATAATTGTCCATCATCAAACATCACTAGCGATATAAATCGAGAAAAATTGAGAGAAAAAATTATTTCTTTCTGCCTTTAATTGTCCACGCTAGGCATTTGTTTATATAATTTGTTTATAAAATTAATAAAAAATATCGAATGTCAAATTTGTATGATCGAGTATTATATTCGCAATGAAAGGAATTAATTTTAACGAAAAAATTTATATTGCAAACGAAGAATCCATAGTGTAGACTATTTGTTAAGTTAATTTCTTTATAACAATTCTGTTAACAATGTAATTTTGTTTTGCTTTCAACTACCCCCGTGCATGAAGTCTGGCAATGCTGATCATAGAAAAGCAATTTTCACAAAGATAAGCAAAAAAAAAACAAAAATTTAGAACCTCGTTTTTTAATTTCATCCCACTGTGTGTTCTAAAGAGTTTTAAGTGCTCGGAGAAATTCTCACGAGAATGAAAATATGCTCGACCTCTATGTGCTTTGAGAATTTAATGAGCATTTATGAGCATTTTGAATTAGGATTTAAAAAATCTATTTTCTACTTTTGATTAATAATAATTACATTATTTAAATTTCGCGGGAAATGCACCGTTTCAAATTGGAAAGGGTGCTAAATTTAAATGATAAAAGAATTCAAAGGAATAGAAAACATATTATTCGCATTAAACAGTGCCTTATTCAGGGTTGCTACAAAATCCCAATTTCGAAATTCTTCTAGATATAGAACCAACCATTAGAAGATTAATAATGTTAATGCAAAATCAATTTTGTTTCTAAATATATTTAAATCCCTTTTTAGTTGTGTTTACAAGTCAAAAAAAGATAAATTTTCTACAAAAAATAAAGTAGGCTAATCTTCAGTTAGTAAAATAAATTTGCAAACAAAAAACAAACGAATTTTCAACCAAAGAAGTTAATTTTCATCCAAGAAGATGAAATCTCAACTAAGGAGAGTACTCTTTCACCAAAAAAATACAGATTTGCAAGAAATAGTTAAATTTTTACCGAAAACAGATAAATTTTCAACCAAAAATAGAATAGTTAAATTTTCTGTAAAAAAGATTAATTTTTAATAGAATTGAAGTAAATTTTCAACAAAATAGTATAATTTGCAACCAAGAAGATTACATTTCTATCAAAAAAGATAAATTTTCGACAAAAAATGGAAGTTATATTTCCAATAAAAAAAATTAATTCTAAATAAGAACAACCTCATTTTCAACAAAAAAGATCAATTTTCAACCAAATATTTGAATTTTTAAAGGAATTTCCAACCAAAAGGATGAATTAATCACCAAGAAGATTAAGTATTCTCCCACGAAATACGAGTTTTCAATAAAAGATAGGAATTTTAAAGCAGATATTTGAATTTTGATCTTAAGAAGATAAATTTTGAAACAAATATGTACGAGTTAAATTTTCACTTAAAACAATTAATTCTCATCTAGAAAACATAATTTTCGACAAAATAATTAAATTTTGAACAACTAAAATGTTGAAACATCACCAAATAAATGAATTTTTAACAAAGTAGTTCCACTTTCAACTAATTAGTTTAATTTTCTACTAAAAAAGATGAATTTTCAACGAAAAACGTGATATATTATGTTTCAACCACAAATCGGATTTTAATTTTATACCAAAAATAGTTGAATTCAGTAAAAAAAGATGAATTTTCAGCAAAATAGTTTAAATCCTCAACCAAAACAAATTAATTTTCAACCAAATATTTGCGATTTTCCACCATAATAATGCAATTAATTTCAACTGTAATTGATCGAAAATTCCTTAACTCTGTCCCTGACATTCCCTGACTTTCTGGAATTATCTGACCTGTAGCAACTCTGTTTAAAAAAAAGTATATGTTTATTTCACTCTAGAATGTTTTTTGTAAAAATATATGTATTAATTATGATATATATTGGTTTAAACAATGAATGCTTTGAATTCTCTTTAATGCTCTGTTCGAACTTAAATGCTCAGCATATTCTCGAGTGTATTTGCTCAACATAAATTCTTAAGCATTTAAGAACTCCAACCAGGGTTGCTACTAAAGTCTGGTTTCAAAATTCGATGACTTTTTCAGGTCTAGTTTTTAAAAATCTAGTTAATTCTATATTCATTTTCTTCACATCCCACTGATCGCAACCTAATTTATCAACACAAGAAAATAAATACGCGCGATTATTTGCTTCTCTTACACTCAAGTTTAGAGTTGAAAATTTCAGATTTAAACCCGCGAAATGACAGTGAATTTATTTTCAGACCGGGAATTTTAAGACTTTTTAGAAAAAAAATCTGTCCAACTTTGATTTCAACCGTTTTTTAAATAACTAGAAACATTTTGCGCGCTAAAATTCAACTATTTAGTTGAAAGTGGAACTACTTTGTTAAAAATTCATTTTTTTTTTGATGATTCATCATTTTAGTTGAAAAATTAGTTCAAAATTCAATGTTTCATTGAAAATTTCTTTATTTAGTTGAAACTTTATCTTTTGTGGTAGAAAATTAATTTTCTCAGTGAATATTTCACCTTTTTGGTTTAAAGTTCATGTATTTTGTTAAAAATTAAACTTTTTTGGTAGAAAATTAATCTTCTTGGTTCAAAATTCATTTCTTTGGCTTAATATTTAGTTTTCTCATCGAAAAAGATTTTTTTGTATAGAAAATTGAACTATTTCATGTTCGGTTGAATATAAATTTTCTTCAGTTGAAAATTCACCTATTTGTTTGAAAAATTCTGTATTTTGTTAAAACTTTGTATTTTGTGGTAGAATATTAATCTTCTTTGTGACTAATTCACCTGTTGGGTTGAAAATTTAACTATGTATTAGATTGCAAATTCCATAAAAAATTTAAATATTTCGTTGAAAATCTATGTAATTTGCTAAAAATGATTCTTTTTTGGTAGAAAATTAATCTTTTTGATTGAAAATTCATTTCATTAGTTGAAAATTAGTTTTTGTTATTGAAAATTAATTTTTTATTTAAAATTTTAATTAAATTTTTTGTCGACATTTTTTCAATAGACATTTAATCTTTTTGGTAGAAAATTCATTTTTCTGGTAGAGAATTGAACTATTTCGTTGAAAATTTATTTTATTTGCTTAAAAACTTATTTTTGTAACTGAAAATTTAACTATTCTATTTCTTGTTGGAAACTTATCTTTTTTACTTAAAAATTCATCTATTTTGTTAAAAATGTATCCTTTTTTGGAATAAGATTAACCTCTTTGGTTTAAGATTCATCTATTTTGTTAAAAATTATTCTTTTTTAGTAGAAAATTAAACTTTGATTGAAGTTTTATTTCTTTGGTTGAAAATTAGTTTTTGTAAATGAAAATGTATTATTTGACTAAAAGTTTCACTATTTCATTTTTTTCGAAATTTTTTTTATATATATTTATTTTTTGGCTTAAAATTCATCTGTTTGGTTGGAAATTGAATTATTTCGTTAAAAATATTTTTTATTTGGTTAAAACGTATTTCTTTAATTTAAAATTAGGCTAATTCAATTTGTTGTGGAAAATTTATCTTTTTTACTTGAAAATTCATCTATTTTGTTGAAAATTTGTCTTTTTTTTGTACAAAATTCATCTATTCTCAATTATTTTGGTTGAAAATACATATTTTTGTGTAAAGAAAAAATTTAATATTTCAAGTACGGGCAGTTTTTCTTGCATAGTTCTGAATTTAACAAACGTTACATTATTTTTTATTGAAATAACGTTTCAAAGTACATGTTTCAGAAGTTTTCTATTTTTATAGTGAAAACTAAAATTAACCATATTTTTAAATTAAAAAACCAATTGCTGTGGAGAAAAAAATTTTTTTTTAAATTCAAATGTTTTTGATTAAAATTTTATCAGTTGAAGTTCCTTCTCTTTCATTGAAAATTTGTGTTTTATTTATTTTTGTTTCATTTCTTTATCTGAAAATTACTTTTCAGACTATAATGATTTTTGTACTAAAATAAAAAAAATCTTGTGTAAACTGCTAACATAACTTAAACTTGTCAAAAGTTGTGCATCTTGTTTGACATCTGTGTTTTCATTAAAAATAACAATTCCCAACGAAAAGCACTAAAATAGTCAAAAATGGTTCAAAGCTTCTAAATCTTCTTCGAATTATAATGATTTTTGTTTTTAAAAAACATGATTTCCTGTGAAAAACTAGTATAACCAGAAACTGTACAAAATTAAAATTTTGGCTTTGAACAAGAAATTTTGTAAGGAATTATAATTTTGACTTTAGGACAGTCAATTTCTGCAAAGAATTAGAATTTTTACTTAGGGATAAGGAATTTTCTGAAAGAATTCTAATTCTAAAATAGAACTAGGAATTTCCGTGAAAAGAATTATAATTCTTGTTTTAGGTTCACTTTTGAACAGAACATTTTATAAAGTATCATCATTTTGTCCTGGGACAGATAATTTTTTACATAGAAAGGGAAAGTTAAAGAATAATTTTAATTCTGATTTATAAAAAGGGGATTTAAAAAACCATCCCTGTTCCAAGTCAGAATTTGAAAATTTGTTTGAATCTTAAACTTCTTTTTTTTCAAACAAAAATTTGGCAGAATTTGAAACTTCCTTCTTCCAAATTTCAGAAAAGGGAGGATTTACTATATTTTCGAATTATAATTTAATATAATATTCAATTTGATGTAATAAAAATTTTGACTTTGAGACAGGGAATTTTTGTAGAGAATTATAATTTTATCCTGTAACAGATAATTTTTTACATTGAAAGGGAATTTTTGGAAAATAATTTCAATTCTGATTTATAAAAAGGGGATTAAAAAAATCTTCCCTGTTCCAAGTCAGAATTCGTCCGATTTTGAGAATTTCTGCTTCCAAATCAGAGTTTGTTTGAATTTTAAATTTCGTTTCTTTTTTCAAATAAAAATTTACCAGAATTTGAAACTTCCTTCTTCCAAATTTTAGAAAATTTTATATTTTCAAATTATAATTTAATATAACATTTAATTTAATATTATAGAAATTTTGGCTTTGAGACAGGGAATTTTCGTAAAGAATTATAATTTTCAGTTTAGAATAGGGGATTTCTGTAAAAAGTATAACATAAACTTAAAGACAGGAAATTTTCATGAGGAATTATTATTTGAATTGAAACAGAGAATTTTCCGCATGGAACGCAAATCTTGGAGAATAATTTTTAACCTGATTCAGAAGAAGGGAATTAAAAAATACATATTTAAACCCCGAAAACATTTTAAATCTTTTAAAATGTCTTGAAATCTTTCAAAATAGTTTGAAAACATTCGAATTTGTTGTACTTTTTTTCAAATGGACCGGGAAAAATTAACAATTGACTGGGATTCGTATCAATTTGCAAATTTAATCTTCGCCCGAAAGTACTAAAATAATCATTAAGACTTTGAAATAGGTGCGACTAGATTTTGTAACAATCCTATCACTCTCAATATTCAATATTTCACCCGTAATATCTTTTATTTACAGTCCTGAAAATACTAGGCACCAAAACTCAGTGTATTTTCGCACCGCTTCAGTATATACACGATTAAATGTGATTTGTGTAAAACACCAAAAGCAATGATCTAAGAAGGCTCTGTATTTTTGTAAATTCATCCAGGTAAAGCCGTCCTCTCGTTCCTGTTGCTTCGGACTGATAAATCTATTCTAAAAGAAATCTGAACTGTATTTTTATCATAAATATCTATTTTTATTGTACTCAATTACAACGTTTCTGTATATTTCACCTAACAAATACGCAACAAGTTTCTTACTTTGAGAACTTTTTGCAAAAGTCTAACTCGTGACTAAATTTGTACAATTTGTCGACGTAAGGCTAATAAAAAAACATCAGCTAAAACTTTGCGATTATTATTGCAAATGGTATTACTCTCGAAGTTTAAAAATCTGTCGATTAGGAACTTTCTGGTAAACAATACTTGTCCTAATAGTAAATTCGCGATCACGTTTACAATAACGTGGTGACTTGACGAAAAAGAATCCCTGGTGGAAATTTTTTTTACATATAGTATATTTCTACAATTTTATTTTTCTCTTCAAAATTGTACTTTTTGTGTAAAAATGTACGAAATTTAAGAAAAAAATACAATGATATACAAATAGCTAATTTTTTCTCATATATTCTTGTAAAAAAGTGAACAAAAATTAAAAATAAAGTATAAGTTTCTACAATTCAAAAATTGGTGTAAATTTTTATTAATATTTTGTTTGTACTTTGTTATAAAAATCCACGAGGTGTTACAGAAAACTACAGGATTTTACTTTTTTTTCATTTGAGTGTTGGACCTCATAAAACACTTTTAATTTTACGTAAATTATTGTCGAAATTTACAAATCTTTACAAAAAATACAAGACTTCACAAAAGTTGAAATATTAGGAAACTGTACATAAAATTTGTATCATAAATACTTGTAGTTTATTGCAGAAATTAAAATTATTGAATTTTGATGAATAAATAACAATTGAACAATTATCAATTTTGAAAAAAATTGGAGTTAGTTTAAGAGATACTTGAAAGTTTTGAAAAGTTCAGAATTTAATTAAAAACTTGAAAAGATTTGAGAAAAATAAATATATAGATTTCTGAAGACTTCGAAATAAAATTTTGATGCTTCTTCAGGATCTTCAATGATTTAAAAAAAATAAAAAAATGTCTTAAGATTGCTGGGAACATTTAAAATGACTTTTATGTTGAAAAATTAATTTAAAGAAAATATTTTAAAATATTTTAAAAATTAGATTAATAAATAACAATTGACCAATTATTAGTTTGGAAAAAAGTCGATGACGTTAAGACATATTTAGAAGTTTTGAAATGATTCGAGAATAATTTAAAACTTGAATAGATTTAAAAACATTTAAAACAAAATGTAGAATTTTGAAGATTCCAAACAAAGAATTTAGAAGCTTTTTAAGCATTTTGAAAGGTTTCGAAAGAATAAACATTTTTTATCGAAATTCCTAAAAAAACTAATGAATTTAAAGAAAAAACTAATTTAAAAAGATTTACAAATTTTTCAAAAAAGAATCTGGAAGATTTTGATTTAATTTTTTTATTTTGTAGGACTTTCAACAGATTGTGGGGAAAATTCGAGTTCCAAGATGATAACAAAATTTTCATTAGATTTCTCCAAAAATTTTAAATGATTTTGTTTTTAACAAAATTTATAAGAAAATATTTGAAAATTTATAAATTTTTTTATTCATTTTTCAATTTATAGGATTGAAAATGATAGCGTGGATATATATTTTTTATATCTTCAAACTGTACAATGTATAAAAGTTAAAAATTAAAACTTTTGCAGTTTGACGACTTTTAATTCAATAAACTTTTATTGAAAAGTGTTAAAAGCTTTCTTTTTATAGCGTGAATTACTGAGCGTTCGAATTAAAAAAGTTTTAAGCTTTAATTTTAAAAGTGAAAAAATTAGTTTAATTAATTTTAATGTTGAAAATATAAAAAATATTAAGAACATTGAAATGACATAATTTTAAATGGCATATATGATGTCCAATCGATTGCTATATTTTTGACTTGTTGACTGAAAAACGTGTAAATTACTGTAGATTTTTCTAGTTGTAAATTATTGTAGTTGTTCTTTTTCGTAAATTCTTGTAGGAAATTAAAACTACATTCAAATACAATAATATACAAAAAATACAAAGAAAATACAAAATTCGTCCGAATAATAGAAAAAAGTTGTACTTTCCACTAATTTTGGTTGAAATTTATTATATTGTTGATTCTTGTAAAAATGGTTCTAGTTTTTTATACTTTTTTGTAAAAATTCTTCCACCAGGGATATCCTTTTTAATATTGCGGTTCAAAGTTGAGTTATAATTTAAGATTAAGACTCAGGCACGAATCTGTGCAAAGCACTGGTGAGAATCAGCAGAGAGCTTTGTAGACCCTGTGGAAGGTGTCTTTGTAGCCAGGCACCCTTGTATTGCTCGATATGAGCCAACATCTTATTCGCTATATCAGTCCGGAAAGTAGGAGGTAAGTTACTGATACCTAAATTTATCACTGCAAGACCCATATTGCTGTTTGGATTCACGCCCACACCAATCAACGTTCTTCCGGTTTTACAAGCCGTCAACATCAAATCCGCAGTCAACTGCAGCTCCTGCATCTCCATCGAGGCGAACTTCGAAGTCACGTTACCCTCATAAAGAGTATGAGAAACTCGTTTCACTTGCTTCGTCATTTTCTGAAAAATATTTTCATTTATTACAAGGGATCACCGCAAAAAGGGGGAAAGAATAGGGGAAAGATTAAAATTCAAGGTTTTTTCCAGGTCAAGAAGTCAAGTTTTTCAGGTCTTCTTTTTTACATCAAATAATGAAATAACCGTTTGTTATAGATGTAAAAGATGAGCCATTTCATTTTTATTGGCCAAATTTTTTTAAAGAAAGCAGAACCATATATAAACAAATTCTTAATTTATTGCGAATATAAATCGTCTTTGAAATCTTTTGAAATCGTTGTGAATTCGTTGAAATCTCTTGAAGCACTTTAAATTTTTGTGAAATCTTTAAATTTCTGTGAAATCTTCTAAAATTTTTGTAAAATATTTGAAATCCTTAAAATCTTTAAAATCCTTGAAATCTTTGTGAATTTTTTTATATATTTTGGAATTTTTATGAAATTCTTGAAATATTTTTGAAAGCTTTAATCTTTGTTTGTGAAATTTTTTGTGTTCGATTGAAATCATTGACATATTTGCGAAATTTTTCTGAAATGTTTTGTTATCATTTGAAATCATTAAAATATTTGAAATCCTTAAAATCTTTGTGAAATTTTTATAAAATCCTTGAAATATTTTTGAAAGCTTTAATCTTTGTTTATGAAATCTGTTATGTTCGTTTGAAATCATTGAAATATTTGTGAAATCTTTCGTATTCGTTTGAAATAATTGAAATCGTTTAAAATCTTTAAAATGTTTTGAGATATTCAAAATCTGGTATACTGTACCCTATTTGAAATCTTTGGAATCCTTTAAATCTTTTGATATGTTTTGAAATTTTTAGAAAAATTTGAAATATTTGTGAAATCATTCTGAAATCTTTGTTGTATCCTTTGTATTTATTTGAAATCATTAAAACATTTAAAATCTTTAAAATCCTTGAAATTTTTATGAAATCCTTGAAATAATTTTAAAAACTTCAATTTTTGTTTGTGAAATCTTTTGTATTCGTTTGAAATCATTGAAATATTTCAAATCGTTTAAAACCTTTGAAATGTTTTGAAATCTTTAAAATCTTTGGAATGCTTTAAATCTTTTGATTTGTTTTGAAATTATTGGTAAAATTTGAAATATTTGTGAAATCATTCTGAAATCTTTTTTGTATCCTTTGTATTTATTTGAAATCATTAAAACATTTGAAATCCTTGAAATTTTCTGAAATATTTTGAAATTTTTATGAAATTCTTGAAATATTTTGGAAAGCTTTAATCTTTGTTTGTGAAATCTTTTGCGGTCAATCGAAATATTTGTGAAATCTTTCGTCTTCGTTTAAAATCATTGAAATATTTGAAATCGTTTAAAATCTTTGAAATGTTTTGAATCATTAAAATATTTTTAATTTGTGTAAAATCATCTAAAATCTCAGAAATCTGGTTTACCCTTTTTCAAATCTTTGAAAATGTTCGAAATCTTTGTAAAATCTTTAAAATCTGTTGAACACGCCTTTTTCAAATCTTTGGAAGCCTTGCAATTTTTATGAAATATTCGAAATCTTTGGAAAAATTTTGTGAAAGCTTTTGAAACATTTGTCAAATCTTTTTTATTCGTAGAAATCATTGAATTATTTGAAATTTTAGTGAAATCTTTTCAAATTTTCTAAAATGTTTTGAAACCTTTTAAAGTCGTTTCAAATCTTCGATATGTTTTAAATTCTATGAAATCTGGTGTACTGTAACCTTTTTTCAAATGTTTGAAATCCTTTATATCATTTGATATGTTTTGAAATCTTTGAAATCTGCTGTGCTGTGCCCTTTTTAAAATCTTTGGAATTCTTCTATTCTTTTGAAATTTTTAGGCAATTTTTATGAAATCTTTCTGAAATCTGTTGTATTCATTTGATATCATTAAAATATTTGTAATCTGTGTAAAATATTTTGAAATCTTAGAAACTGGGTTTACTGTACCCTTTTTAAAACCTTTGAAATCTTTTAAAACATTTTAAATCTTTGGAAATATTCGAAATCTTGGTGAAATCTTAAAGATCTGGTATACACGCCTTTTTCAAATATTTGCAATTCTTTCAATCTTTATGAAATATTCGAAATACTTGGGAAATTATTGTAAAATCTTTGAAATATTTGTCAAATATTTGGAATTACTTGTGAAATTTTTCTCAAATCTTTGTTTGTGAAATCTTTTTTATTCGTCGAAATCATTGAATTATTTGAAATCTTAGTAAAATCTTTTCAAATCTTCTAAAATTTTTTTAACCTTTTGAAGTCGTTTCAAATCTTCGAAATGTTTTAAAATCTTTGAAATCTGGTAAACTTTTTTAAAATCTTTAAAATATTTTAAATCTTTTGAAAGTTTTAGAATCTTTGGAAATATTGACTGAGGTTGCTGGACACCCTGATTTAGAAAAGAAGAAAAAATCTTTTTATAAGAAAGTGTATAGATTTAAAATCTTTTAAATCCTATGAAATGCTACAATAATTGTGAATAAATTCTTTGAAATCCATTAAAATATTATGACTTTCCGTGAAATTACACGAAACCTGATCATAATTTTCGAAGTCCTCGAAAATTTATTGAAATACCTTGAAAGCTATTAAAATCCCTTAAAATTATTCAAATCCTCGGAAATCTTATAAAATCCCTTGGAATCTTTAAAAATATTCTTACATGTTTGAATTTCTTTAACATTTTTGTATATGCATTGAAATGTTTGAAAATCTTTGAAATTATACGAAATATCTAAATTCTTATGAATAAATTCTTTCAAGTCTATTAAATTATTGTAAAATCCATTAAAATCATTCAAATCCTCGGAAATCTTAAAAAGTCCCTTGGAATCTATTAAAATATCCTAAAACTTTATAGACCCTATAAAATCGTTACAGATCTTCCGCTATTCTTTAATTTTTAATTATTTTTTTTATTCTTTAATTTTAAACCTTTTGAAAATGCCTTGGATTCTTTTAAAATACCCTAAAACATTTAACATCCTATAAAATCCCCTGAAACCCCTTGAAACATTTAAAAACTCTTGAAAATTCTTCGGAAGTTTTAAAAATACCCTAAAATCTCCTGGAATAACTTCCAATTATTGAAATCTATTACAATTTCTTTGGAATTCTTTAAAATACTCCAAAATATTTAAAATCTGTTGAAATCCCTTGAAACTTTTTAAAGTTCTTGAAAATTTCATGACAATTATGAAGATGCCCTAAAATATTTAAAATCCTTTGGAATCCTTTGAAACCTCTTGGAACTTTTTAAAGCTCATACAAATTTCCTGGAATTTTGAAATATATCCTACAAATTTGAAAATCCCTGAGACTATCTTCAAATTATTGAAATCTATTAAAAATTCTTGGAATCTTTTAAAATACCCTAAAATATTTCATTTAAACTTTTTCAAGCTCTTGAAAAATCCATGGAGTTTTGAAAAATAGCCCAAAATCTTCAAAACTTTAAGACCGTCAAATTATTGAAACCTATTGAAAATTCCTTGGAATATTTTTAAATACCTAAGATATTTATAATTCATTAAAATCTTTTTAAATCCCATGCAACTTTTTAAAGCTCCTGAAAATACTATACAATTTTTAAAACTACCCTAAAATATTTCAAATCCTTTGAAATGCCTTGAAATTTTAGAAAGCTCAAGAAAATTCCTGAGAATTTAAAAAAATACCCTACAATTTTTTAATCCCTTGGAATACCTTCAACAAATTATTAAAATCTATTGAAAATTCTTGGACTCTTAAAATACCATGAGATTTTTCAGATCTTATAATATCCCTTTACACTTTCTAAAGCTCTTAAAAATTCCATGAAATTTATAAAAATATCCTCAAATATTTAAAGTCCTTTGGAATCCCTTGAAACTTTTTAAAGCTCTGAAAAAATCCATGGAGTGCGGAAAATAGTCTCAAATCTTTAAAATCATTTAGAATACCTTCAAATTATTGAAATTTATCAAAACTTCCTCGGAACATTTAAAAACACTTAAAATATGTCTAACTCTTTGAAATCTTATAAAGTTCAATTAAACTTTTTAAAGCTCTTAAAAATTTCATAGAATTTCTAAAAATACTCTAAAATATTTAAAATACTTTGAAATCTCTTAAAACTTTTTAAAGCTCATTTTAAATTCCCTGGAATTTTGAATCTTTTAAAATAATACCCTGAAATTTTTCAGATCTTTTAAAATCCCTTTAAACTTTTTAAAGCTTTTAAAAATACCCTTTGAATTTAAAAAATACCCTAAAATGAATACTTTAAAATATTTTAAATCCTACGGAATACCTCAATTATTGTGAACAAATTCTTTGAAATCTATTAAAATATTATAAAAGCCCGTGAAATTACATGAAATCTGAACATATTACCCGAAATCCTCAAAAATCTTACAAACTCGCTTGGAATCTATTAAAATATCCCAAAATCTTATAGGCCCCACAAAATCGTTTCATATTTTCCGAAATTCTAGGAAATTCTTTAAACCACATGAAATTTTTTTTAAATCCCTTAAAATCATTCAAATCCTTAGAAATTCTTTGGAAATTTTTTAATCTTTTGAAATGCCATGGATTCTTTTAAAATATCCTAAAATATTTAAAATCCTTTGAAATCCTCTGCAATCTTTTGAAATTCCTTGAATCTCTTTGAAGCTCTAAAAATTTCCATGGAAATTGAGAATTTCTCAGAATCTTTAAAAATATTTAAAATACTTTGAAAAATCTTGAAACTTTTTAAAGCTCTTGAACTTTCCATTCAATTTCGAAAAATATCCTTAAATATTTAAAATCCTCTGGAATACCTTCAAATTATTGAAATACACTAAAAATTCCCTGAAATCTTTTTAAATACCCTAAACTATTTCAAATCTTTTGAAATCCTTTTTAACTTTTTAAAGCTCTTGAAATTTCAATGGAATTTAACAAAAAAACCTCAAATCTTTTAATCCCTTTGGAATACTTTTTGGGATATTTTTGAAATAATTTGAAATGTTTTGAAATCCCTTGAAACTTTTTAAAGCTCTTGAAATTTCTTGGAAGTTTTAAAAATACCCTAAAAACTTGAAAACCCTTTCGAATACCTTCAAATGATCGGAATATATTGAAAATTCCTTGGAATATTTTTAAATATCCTAAGAATCATTGGTCTAATAAAACTGTTCCATATCTTCCGAAATTCTAGTAAATTCTTTAAAATGCCATGCAAAATTGGTTAAATCCCTTAAAATCATTAAAAATCCTTCAAAATTCATTGAAAATTTTGTTAATCCCTCGAAAATGCCTTGGATTCTTTAAATCTTTCAAATCCCTTGATATTTTTTAAGCTCGTAAAAATTCCTTGGAATTTTTTTTAAATATCTTAAAATATATATAAAGTCCTTTAAGATCTTGAGAAATCTCTTGACATTTTTTTAAACTCTTGAAAAATCTTTGCAATTATTGAAAATGCCCTAAAATCATTAAAATTCTTTGAAATCCTTTCAAATTACTGAAATCAATTGAAAATTCCGAAATCCCTCAAGTCTTGTAAATAAATTATTTTAAATTCACTGAAATCTTATAAAATCCCGTGAAAACACATGAAATCTGATATTTCTTAAAATCCCACTGAATTCCTGAAATTCAAAAATAGAATTTATATTGTAGAATTTGACTCACCATAAATAAATCAGCAGAGAGGTATTCTAAATTAACATTATCAGGATCGGTCAACAATCTGTATAAAGTAGATCCTCTATTGTCAGGAATTTGCTGCAAATCCGCAGAGCCTTGATTTTTACTCAGAATTAATACGTAAGTATCTATCCGTCCTAATTCCAAAATTGCATTTCCAATTTTATACTCCGAGTCGTGAAAGACATGCGTGTCCAATAATTTGCTCAGTGATCTGTGGCTGGAAAATAAATTTCGATTTGAAATTCTTATTACGAAATTCTTAGAAATTGAAAAAAAAAACACTAAGGTGTGTCCATTCAAATTTAAAAAAAAAACTAAAAGAAAGAAAGAGGAAAAAAATAAGGCAACCTCCAAATCCTCTTTCTTCTTTTATTCTCTCGCCTTTTTATTCATTTTTTTAATCAACATAATCAAACAACATTTAGATTTTTTGTAATATTTTTTATTGTGAGTTAAAAAATAAAAAAGTTGAGAAAAAGAAGGACAGGTATTCACAGGTAGCCTTCTTTTGCATTCCTTTTTTTTTCATTTCCAAGAATAAATTTCGTAGTTAAATTTGAATGTTGATTATTGAAGAGGAATTGAAATTTTTACTTTCAAATTAATTACTCACTGATGGTGATGCTTAACAGATCCATTTATTTCGCAGTTTTCGTACGTTTCAGTAGTAGATCCTATGTCTATCTCAGTAGCCGGATTCCAAGATAATCCCGCTCCTATCAAATATCCAACCCAGGCAAAAGTGTGAGGAGTCAAATGATGACTACCCGACCAATGTGCAATAATTATACCAATTGAATCTTGCTCCAGAGCCGTTTTTATCGCATTTTTCGTATTCGCGAAAGTCGATGCAGGACATCCGGACAGACTATTGTAACTGGCAGTTCCTGAACTCGGAAGTACATTGCCACCTGCGATTCTGAAGGGCTCGGTCCATTCAGAAAAATCATAATCCGCCTGTAATGTAATTCGTTTATTATCAAATGAGGAATTTTTCAACCAGGGTGTCTACTCAAATCCTGGAAAAAAATTCCCTGACAATTCCAGGCTTTTTCCAGACACCTCAAGTTTTTTCCAAATATAATTTTTCATAGTTTCATTCATATATTTCGCATTTTTGAAAATAATCGACTTGGAAAATGTATAGAGGTTCGTGAGTTTATTATAAATAATTTTTTCAGATTCTAGAGATTTAATTAATACGTTTAATTTAGAAAGTTTTGAGAAATTTTATGATAAGATATTCTCAATAATATTAGCACCATCGATTAATTAACTAATTTTATATCAATCTTGCGTTGAAATATAATTTCTAAGCTTGATATATTTTTATATTTTTCACTAAAACCTATTATTTTTCAATTCAATTATTTTAAATATTTTAATTCCAATATTTCAAGCAGGAAAAGCTTGATATATCTATATATATATAATTCTTTATCGAATTTCAAAAAATTCATTCAGGAAAACAGAGTTGCTTCATAGAATTTCAAAAAAATTTTAGATATCTCAAAGTTTTCAATCATAATGATTTGGAATTACTTTGAGGTATTCGACGGAATTTAAATTGATTTTAATGGTTTGGAAGAAATTAAAGAAATTTTCTTTAAAAAATTCTGGCATATTAGGGCTTTTTGACAGATTCCAGGGATTAATTTAGTGGCATTCACTGAATTTTATAATAATATTTCAATCCTTTTCCAATTAATTTTCTCACAATAAATCAAGGACTCAAGTATTTCAGAAATTTTTACATATTCAAGAGTATCTCCGAAAATTGTTATTTATTTTTTTTAAGCACTCAATATTTCCTTCACTAGAACCTATAATTTTTCAATTCAATTATTTTATTAATCTTAATTCTAATATTTCAAGCAGGAAAAGCTTGATAAATGTATATTTAATTCTTTATCGATTTTCAAAGAATTTATTCAGGAAATTAGGTGCTTTATAGATTTTGAAAAGTTGTCAAATATTTAAAGATGTTCAATCATAATGATTTGGAATTATTTTGAGGTATTCGAAGAAATTTTCAATTTTTTTTAATGGTTTGAAAGGAATTTCAAAAATTTTCTTTCAAAAGTTCTGACATGTTAGGGCTCTTTTTGACAGACTCTAAGAGATTAATTCAATGATTTTCACTGAACTTTATAATAATATTTTAATCCTTTTTCAAAAAAATTTGCTCACAATTTATAGCCGAAAATAGAGTAGTTAAATTTTCAGTTAAAAAAATTAATTACCAAACTGATGAAGATTTAACTAAAATAATGAATCTTGCAGTGGAATAGTTGAATTCTGAACAAAAATGATTAATTTTCAAGTAAAATAAAGAATTTTTAACTGAAATAGTAAAATTTTCATCCAAAAATATTAATTTCTACCAAAAAAGACGAATTTTCAACCAAAGTGATGAATTTTCAACTGAAATGATGAATCTTCAACTGGAATAGATAAATTTGATATCAAAAATATTTACTTTTTAACAAGAGAGTTTGACTTCTTGTTTGAAAATTCATCTTTTCGGCTAAACAATGCAAGTATTCCAGTTGACAATTCATTTTCATTTAGTTAAAAATAAAACTAATTACATTTCTAACTAAAAAAATGAATTTTCAACTGCAATACTTGAACTTTCAACCAAAAGGATGAATTTTCAAATAAGAAGATTACAACAACAACAAAAAATTTCAACAAAATACATGAATTTTCACTAAATACTTGAATTTTTAACTGAAAAAGAACAATTTTCAACCAAAAAAGATTAATTTTTACAACAACAAAAAGACGAATTTTCAACAAAATACCTGAATTTTGAACTAAAAAAGATAAAGTTTTAACCAAAAATTGAGCAGTTCAATTTTCAGTTAAAAAGATTAATTTTAAACCAAAGAGATGAATTTTGAACTAAAATTAGGGAATATTCAATTGGAATAGTTACATTTTCAGTTAGAAAAATAATAATTTTCAATCAAAAAATGACTAATATTCAAAAAATAGTTACATTCTTAAATAAAGTGATAAATATTCCACTAGAACAGTTGAATTTTAAACAAAAAGATGAATTTTTAACCAAGAAGATTAATTTCTACCAAAAAAAAGACGAATTTTCAATAAAATAATGCATTTTTACTTAAAAAGGATAAATTGTCAACCAAAAATTGAATAGTTACATTTGCAGTTTGAGAATTCCTAATTTTCAACCAAGAAAAAATAGATTTTCCAAGAAAGTGATGAATTTCCAACTATAGTTATTAATCTTTCACTAGAATAATTGAATTTTCAACCAAAAAGATCAATTTTCAGCCAAGAAGATTGATTTCTATGAAAAAGACGAATTTTCAACTAAAAAATATAATTTTTTAACCAAAAATTGAATAGTTAAATTTGTAGTTAGAAAAATTGATGTTCAACCAAAGAGATGAATTTTTAAATAAAATTATGGAATATTCGACTGACATAGTTAAATTTTCAGTTAAAAAAATTAATCTTTCATAGTTGCAAATTCAACGCTTTTGTTGAAAATTCGTATTCCTGGTGGGAAAATTCAATTACTTGGTTGAAAGTTGAATTGAGAATTGTAAAAAAATTGTCCCTTTTTTGGTGGAAAATT
>CAKNXH010063076.1:223916-240795 GCA_932178445.1 Andricus quercusramuli
TGAAAATTGAACTATTTG
Source organism: Andricus quercusramuli (assembly GCA_932178445.1). NCBI lineage: Eukaryota > Metazoa > Arthropoda > Insecta > Hymenoptera > Cynipidae > Andricus > Andricus quercusramuli. The sequence continues at coordinate 223,935 of CAKNXH010063076.1, forward strand.
GTTGAAAATTCATGTATTTTATGAAAAACTCGTCTTTTTGGTAGAAAAATCAAACTTTTGTTTAAAAATGCAACCGCTTGGTTAAAAATTAATCTGTTTTAGTTGAGGATTCAACTATTTTGTTAGAATTTCGTATTTTCCGGTGGAATTCAATGGTTTTTGTTTAAAATTTAAATATTTTTTGATTGAAAATTCAATTACTAGATATAAAGTGCAAATGCTTTGTTAAGAATACATTTTTTTGGTTGAAGATTTACCATTCAAGTTAAAAATTAATTTTTTTGGTTGAGAATTGAACTATTTTGACGAAAATTCACATTTTCGGGTTAAAAGTTTATAAAAAAAGTTGAATATTCCATAATTTTAGTACAAAATTTATCTCTTTGGGTGAAGATTAGTTTTTTAACTAAAAATTAAACTATTTGATTTTTGGTTAAAAAATTATCTTTTTTAGTTGAGAATTCAAGTATTTAGTTGGAAAATTGTCTTCTGTAGTGGATAATTAAACTATTTCGTTGAAAATTCATGTATTTTGTTGAAAACTCATCTTTTTTTGGTACAAAAATAATCTCCTTGTTTGAAAATTAATCTTCTTGTTTGAAAATTTCATCCTTTTGGTTGAAATTTAGAGTTTTTCAGTTGAACATTCATTTTTTTTAGTTTAAAAATATAAGTAGTTTTATTTTAAGCTAAAAAAATTAATTTTCAACTGGAACACTTGAACTTTCAACCAAAAAGATGAATTTTCAAAGAAGAAGTCAAACACTTGTTAAAAATAAATCATTTTGATATCAAATTTATTTATTCCAGTTGAAGATTTATCATTTCAGTTGTCAAAAATTTTGTTTTCGAACATTTCTTTCAGAAAAATATTTTGTTCATTAAATTTTCTGTACATCACTTTTTTCAAAAAATGTTGTTTACAAAATTAAAAAATATTTTGTTTCAAGATTCTGTTAAGACATAAATGAACATCTTAATAGGCTACGGAACTCTTTCTCTTCCTCGGCCCTTACTTTGACTAATTTTTCTGTTAAAAATGCAACTGTTTGGTTTAAAGTCTTTTTTGGTTGATATATCAACTATTACGTTTTTCGTCGAAATACTTTGTTAAAAATGCTTTTGCTGGGTATAAGATTCATCATTTTATACTTTGAATAAAAGATATTTTCCTGAGATTAGTAAAAATGAAAAATAGAAGTTTGATTTGAATTAGTATGAATCCAGTACTATACAAGTTACTTGGAAAAATAAAAAACATTGTTATTTAATTTTATTTTCCAATTTTGTAAAATTAGTATCATGCTCGAAAAAATTCCCTGACATTTCCAGGGTTTTCCAGGTATATAAAGGTTCCCTGAAAATGACAGGTTTCAGGTTTTTCAGTTTTTCCAGATGAGTTGACACCCTATCTATATAATGATTTTCTATAATCCATGGCATCTTTTGCAATCTCAAGCAATATTTTTCAGTCACATACATGCAATCTTGCAATCTAGTGTACACGAAAAATCCGAGTAAAATCAACCCCTCGATTGCACCTCTTTAAAGAAAAAATCTTACCTGGAAACCATATTCGACTAGAATCACATTACTAGGAACACTACGGAACTCTGCCCTTGAATGCAAACCATTCGAGCAAAGCAGCAACGTCGTATCTGAATTCAGATTTAAAATATGCCAAAGCTCCTGCAAACACGAGTAGGACTTGAATACTTCCGACATGTCAGTCTCCACAGTCTCGTTAATCGATAAATTGCAATCCAGATTGTCTGGTTGGACTAATAAACTCGCCAATCTTGGTCCCACATGAACGTAACTTAAACTCGGAAAAATGGCCAGAAGTTCCTGAAAAATTGGCCACATTTGTGAAAGATGACGCTGAGTCACATTCGAATCCACATCCAGCGCTGGTACCAAATCCAAATGTCTATCTCTGCAATATCTATCAAGGGTCACCATTTCCGACCTGGAATAACAAAGCTGCCAATCGCAACTCGGAGTCAGTCTCGAGTACAAATGTAGATGTGATATTTTGAAAGCCGACCACAAATCGATCATATGAAGTAAATATTCCAAAGTCGGAATCCGACCTCTCGGAGAAATATCCAATAAAATTCCGCGGTGCATAAATCTCGGCTCGTCCTTGATCAGAACGCTCTCGATTTCACAAACTTCCGGTGCGCTCGGATGCTTACTCAGTCGAAGAATTTGTACAAAAGTGCAGACTGCGTAATGTAGTCCTGCCAAACTTCCTGCGCTGATTTTAATTGCATTTTGTGATATGTGCAGTTGATAACCTTCAGCGACATTAAATAGCTTTCTGTTGACTATACACTCTATTCTATTGTCGCCCAGCCATCTTCCCGATCCTGGCTGAACTTCACCGATTTTCACATCGTATCCAAGTTCTATCAAATGCGTTCTACTAATTTCCCAGACATCCAGGATCTTGTGAATTGACTCTGTACCCTGAAAAAGTATAATTAAATTTTTTATTTATTATTTAAAAGTAGATAACTATAGATTCCTACCTTACCGACACTGGGAACGCTACACAGTTCGAGTGGTTCGTGTCCGTGCTAAGCTTCTAGAACCTTCTCCTTGACAAATTATACTGCTCAATTATGTGATACAAATTTAGCGTTAACTTCAAGATTTTTTATCATCTTAATTGAACATTGCGCGTAAAAATGTTCAAGGTTATTCATGATTTTAATGATGAATTACATTTACGCAGCAAAATTCATTTCACAAAATCGCGCAGTGTATTTTGATGACATAATCAGGAACATTCTAGCAATTCAGTACGGACATGAACCACTCAAGCTGTCGAACAGTGTCGACGTCGGCAAGGTAAGGATTTAAACTTGTAGGAAGACAGCAAAACTTCATTTTCGCAAAATTTCCTGACAATTCCCCGACTAATTTTTCATTTTCCCTGACCATTGTTATTTAAAACCCAAAATTCTAATCTTGTAACATTTTTAATATAGAATCTTTCATAACTGGAATAAAACAATTTAAAGTTTCAATTTATAAATTTGTCATTTATTATTCTCAGAGCTGCCACAGACTAATTTACTTGAAAAAAGTGCAACAGTGACCTATTAAAACCAAAAAAGTTGCCAAACGTGACTAAAAGTGACTAATGTGCATTAATAATGTAACTTATGTACTTTTAAATTTGAAAGAATTCAAACGAATTCGGTTCATAAAAAGATTTCAAAGTAATTAAAGTTAAATTCAAAGGAAAAATATATAAAGTTCCATTAATTTCAGTATTATTAAAGTTAATTTAGAGGAATTTATGGGAAATGGGAACAATTCGATGAAATTTATAAAAAGTCAAGGTGAATCAAAAAACAATCAAGTAAATTTTTTACATTTAGAAGAATTCAAGTGAATTAAAATAATACAAGAGATTATTAAAGAACTGAATCAAATTTAAAATAATTCAGGATAAATTAATAAAAATTCCAGGTGAATTCCAAAAGAATTGAAATGAATGGAAAAAAATATTCAAAACTCTCTTCAAATTATTCAAGCCCTACGAAATCCCTAACGGTGAGCGAATATTTAAAATTCATACAAGAAAAAAATAAGAATTAAAATGGTTTTTTGAAAGACCCGCTTCCGCCATTTTTTAAATCGCATATCAAAAATATCCGAACAGTATCCGAGGACAAAGTTCTACAAAAACATGTGAATAATATTCCGCAAAAAAACTTCTTGTAATATCTTTTTTCTGTGTCACTAGAAGTTTTAAAAATACGTTAAACTACTTCAAATCCTTTGAAATCTTTTGAAATGCCTTGAAACTTTTTACGATTCTTAAAAATTCTTTGGAATTTTTAAAAATTTACTAAAATGATTCAAATACTTTGGAATCCTTTCAAATTATTGAAATCTTTAAAAAAATTCTTCGGAATCTTAAAATAAAGCACTTGAACATTCCTTGCAATTTAACAAAAAATATCCTTAAATCTTTAAAATCCTCTGAAATCCCTTCAAATTATTAAAACATATCAACAATTCTACGGAATCTTTTAAAATACCCTAAAATATTTCAAAGTCTTTTGAAATCTTTGGAAATCCCTCGGAATTTTGTAAAGCTCTTTAAAATTCCTTGGAACTGTCAAAAATACCCGAAAATCTTTTAAATCCTTTGGAATCCCTTTAAATTATTAAAATCTATTAAAAGAATTCTACGGAATCTTTTTAAACACCCTGAAATATTTCAGATACTTTAAACTCTTTTTAAAATCCTGGAAACTTCTGGCAACTCTTGAAATTTTCTTTAAATTTTTACAAACACCCTGACATTTTTAGAATCCCTTAGAACATCTTTAAGTGATTGAAATATCTAGAAAATTCCTTGGAATATTTTTAGATTCCGTAAAATATTAAAAATCCTTTGAAATCCGTTAAAACGTTTTAATGCTCTTGAAAATTCCGTGGATTTAAACAAATATTTTTCAAATCCTCGGAAACTACATAAAATTATTGAAATATATTAAAAATTCTGTGGAATCTTTTTAAATACCTTAAAATATTTTGAAACTCCTGAAAACTTTTTCAAGTTCTTAAAAATTACTTTGAATTTAAAATAAAAACTTAAAATCTTTCAAATCCTTTATAAAACCTTTAAGTGATTGAAATCTGTTAACAATTCCTTGGATTATCTGAAAATACCCTGAAATATTTTAAATACTTTAAAATCTTATGAAAGTCCTGAAAACTTCATGAAGCTCTTGAAATTGTTTTTGAATTTTTATAAATACCCTACAATCTTTAAAATCCTTTAGGATACCTTCAAGCGATTAAAATCTGTTAAGAATTCCATGGAACATTTTTAAATTCCGTAAAATATTTAAAATCCTTTGAAATCACTTGAAACTTTTTAATGCTCTTGAAAAAACCGTGGAATTTAAAAAAAAATACCCATAAATCTTTTGAATCCTCTGAATTTTCTTCAAATTATTGAAATATATTAAAAATGCTATGGAATATTTTTAAATACCTTATATTATTTCAAATCCCTTAAAATATTTTGAAACTCCAGGAAACTTCTTTAGGCTCTCGCAAATTCCTTTGCATTTTAAAAATACACTAAAATATTTGAAATTCTTTGAAATACCTTCAATTGATTGAAACCTGTTAATAATTCCGTGGAATATCTAAAAATATCCTAAAATATTTCAAATACTTCAAAATCTTTTGACATTCCTGGAAACTTCCCGAAGCTCTTGCAAATTCCTTAAAATTTTTACAAATACCCTAAAATCTTTTAGAATACTTTCAATTTATTGGAATCTATTAAAAATTTCTTAGAATATTTTAATATACCCTAAAAGATTTCAAAAGAACTAAAGAAAATTCAGAAACAGCTACAAACCTGAATTCAATAGTGGTTAAGGCGTGGGTTCATTTTATGGAAAGAAAAGTAACTAAAGTGTAAAAAGAGCTTCAGGCTGTAAAATATTCTTAATTTAGCGTCTGGGAAATAACGAATTGTAATTCATAAGGAAAAAACCTTATTTTTTGCCTTCTTCCAGACTAAAGCGGCCTTTTCATTTTAAAAAGACTTTATCGTCTAAAAGTGACTGTGTGGCAGCCCTGATAGTGATTATTCTTGATAGTTACTTAAAATGCTTCTTACAGAAATTCCATGATTTTTGCAATTTTTTTTCAAAATCTCTGACTTCTCCCTGACCAACAAAATTCCCTCACTTTTCCCTAATTTCCAGGTTTTCTTTGACCTGCAGTCACCCTGAATTAGAACCGGCTTTACTCATTTTCTCTTGAAACGCTACATTTTTGAAAATTAATTGAGCTAATAATATTAGGATATTTTAGAAATAAATCGTACTTGTATAATCGAAATGAAAAGTTCCTTCCCAGCAATGAAAGGTGGAGAGGAGTTGCCAAGTTCTAGAATAGTTTTCGGTTCTGGCCATATTAAACCGTAAATTCCACTTTTATCAGCTATCGATCTGATTGGACTGTCGGTGCTTGTTTCTCGATTTGGAATGTCGTATCCTGGATCCGAGGATTTGTTTGACTCCACAGAAGGTTGACTCGCGTGAACTGAGACACTCTTCTGGCAGAAATTAATTTCCGCAAACTGTCCCGTTGGACTGTGCATGGTTTCGCAATCTTTCGTATAAGAATTTGGTAAAAAATTTTGTAACAAGGCTTGTAAGGCGGGATTACCTCGTGCGAGATCATACGGTATTTTTCCTGCGAATTGTCTGAAAACAAATTGAAAATAAATCATCTCAGTAATTTTTCAGAAACTTTCCTCACTTCACTCGATCAACATAAAGTTATTTTTAAGGCGATTGATAAGGAACTCGATAAGATCAACTTCAGAAAAAACAAATTTTCTCTAAAGGAAATTCAATCCACTTTTCAAATTAATTTCTCTATAACCTGTGTGGATATTTTAGTAGCCCAAAATACTCTCAAACCAGGGGAAATAGGGTAATTAATGTAGGTACCATATTCCCGAAATTTAAATTCGAAATATTGTGTATTTTTAACAAAATAGTTGAATTATCAACCAAAAGATACATTTTCTGCCAAAAGAAATTAATATTTAATTAAAAAACACGTCGAACATTTTGAAAATATTTGACTTTTAAACTTGCAAATACAAATTCTCTACAAAAAAATTAATTTTCAATCAAAAGGATAAATTTTCAACAGAATACCTTAATTTTCAAGCAAAAGAGATACATTTTCAACAACAAAAATTAATTTTTTTAAACAAATAGTTGACTTTTCAACCTTAAAAGATGAATTTTTAACAACATAGTCGAATTAAACAAAAAATATTAATCTTCAACCAAAAAGAGCTGCAATTTTAACCAAATTGTTGAAATTTTAAGCCAAAAAGTTGAATTTTTCACCAAATAGTTGAATTTTCAATCTACAAAGATAAATATTTAACCAAATGGTCGAATTGAACAAAAATTAAACTTCAACTAAAGAGTCGAATTTTCAATCAATATACGAATTTTTTAGGAGACTATTGAATTCACAACAATATCTTTGTATAAACCAAGAAAGACGAATTTTCTACGGGAAACATGACTTTCCTCTCAAATCATGAATTTTCGATCCAAAAGGACGAATTTTCGGCAAAACAGTTGAATTTTCGACCAAGAAAGCTGACTTTTTAACCACAAAATGATGAATTTTCAACAAAAAAGTTAATTTTCAACAAAGAAAGATGAATTTTCAACCAAAAAGTTGAATTTGCAAGCAGAAGAAACGAATTTTTAACGAATAAGTTGAATTTTTAATCAATTAGTTCAATTTTCAACCCACAAAGATGAATTTGCAAACAAATGGTCGAATTTTCGAAAAAAATGAATGCTCAACGAAAAATGTAATATATGATATTTACACCAAAAAAGATAAAATGTCTACTAGAAAAAATGAATGTTAAAACCAGAAGGACGAATTTTCCATAAAAGAGTTGAGTTTTCAAGGTAAGAAGTCAAATGTTTTAGAAAACACTTGACCTTTAAACCCGAAAATGAGAATTTTCAACAAAAAATTTAATTTTCAACCGAGAAAGATGAATTTTAAATAAAGTAGTTGAATTTCCAAGCAAAAGAAACAAATTTCCAAAAAGTGGAATTTTTAACTGAATATTTAAATTTTAAACCAAATAATTAAATGTAAAAAAATAGTTAATGTTGTAGCCAAAAAGTTGAATTTGGAACCTACAAAGATTAATTTTTAACAAATGGTCGACTTTTTAAACAAAAAAGATTAAAAAACAACGAAAGAGTTGAATTTTCAACTAAAATTACGAATCTTCAGAAAAAAATGAATTGTTAATAAAGAAGTTCAACTTTCAAGCAAGTAGTTGTATTTTCAACCAAAAAATATGATCTTTTAACAATATAGTCCAATAAAATCACTTTTCTACCAAAAGATTAATTTTCAATTCAAAAGGACGAATTTTCTACCTAGAAAAACGAATTTTCAACAAAACAGATGAATTTTTGACTAGAAAAGATGACTTTTTGACGAAACAGTTGAATTTTCAACCAAGCAGTAGAATTTTTATCTAAAATAAAAAAAAATCTGAACAAAAGATATAATTATAGACTTTTCAGTTAAAAACATTTAACTTTCAACAAAAAAAGATGACTTTTCTACCAAAAGATGAATTTTTAATGCAAAAAGACAAATTTTCTATAAAAAAAAACTTTATATTTTCATTTAAAATTATGAATCTTCTACCAAAACAAATATTTTTAACAAAGTATAGTTCATCTTCCATCCACGTATTCAACTTTCTACCAGGCAGGTAAATTTTTAGTCAATAAATAAATAAAACAGCAAACATTTTTGAATGAAAAATATTGACTTTCAACTAAAAAAGATGACTTTTCTACCAAAGAGGAAGTTTCTATTCAAAAAGACGAATGTTCAACAAAACAATTGAACTGCGGACCGAACGAAATGTCTTTTTAACAAAATAGATGAATTTTCAACCTGAATAAATGTATTTTCAACCAAATTTTCAACTAAAAAAAATACATTTTCAAAAAAACATGGACTAGTTCAATTTTGTGTTAAATAAATTCATTTTCAACCGAAATAAACGAATTTTCAAGGAAATCCATGAATTTTCAACCACGAAGAATAATTTTATACCAAAAGAGATGTATTTTAAACAATATCCATAAACTTTCAACCAAATAGTAGAATTTCAACTCAAAACGATAAAGTTTCAACAAAAAATCAAATAGTTAAGTTTTCAGTTCAAAACATTTATTTTCAACCAAAGAAAATTTGTTAAAAATACTTAAATTTTCAACCAAAGAGATGAATCTGTAACTAATAAAATTAATTTTTAACAAAGTAGTTTAAACTTTCAACCAAGTAATAGAATTTTCAACCAAGAATATTAATTTGATACCAAAAAGACGAATTTTCAACAATGTCCATGAATTTTCAACCACATAGTTGAGTTTTCAACTAAAAATGATCCATTTTTAGTTAAAAAAATTAATTTTCATAAAAAAACGAATGTTTAAATAAATGGTTTATTTTTCTGCCAATACAATTAATTTTTAACAAATTAGTTCAACTTTTAACTAGATAATTGAATTTTCAACCAAATATGATCAATTCTTAACAAAAAATGAAATAGTTAAATTTTGAGTTCAAAAAAATTAATTTTGAGTTCAAAAAAATTGATTTTCAACAGAAACGAAAAAAAAACAACAAATTTTAAACAAATAATTCAATTTGCAATCAATATAATTGATTTGCAACAAATTAGTTCAACTTTTAACCAGCTAATTGAATGTTCAACCGAATATAATCAATTTTCAAGCAAAAATGGAATATTTAAATTTTGTTTTATTATGTTCTGTTCTGTCAATACCAAACTATTGTGTTTATGACGTCAAATTTAAAGGCCTGAATAAATAGTATTTCTATAATAAATTAATACACTTATTTATGAATCTCAACGCTCTGCTAATTTAACTCTCAACATTTACAGTTTAAAAAAAATTAATTTTCAACAACAAAAAAAACGAATTTCCGACAAAATAGTTCAATTTTCACCCAATAAAATTAATTTTTAACAAAATAGTTTAACTTTCAACCAGGTAGTTTGAATTTTCAACCAAAAAAGATTAATTCTCAACGAAAGATGTAATATTTAAATTAAAAACTAAAAATTGTCCGTTTTCAGTCACGAAATTTGCCACAAAATAATTAAACTTCAATCAAATAGTAGAATTTTTAATCAAAAGAGATGCATTCTGAACCTAAATTGTAATTGTAGACTTTTCAATTAAAAAGAATGAACTTTCAACCAAAAGTAGTTGGATTTTTTTAATTGGGTTAATTCGTTCATTTCGCATTTAAGTGTTACAAAATTAGAAAAATGGGAAAATTTCCTGAAAACAGGAGGAAAAAAAAGGATTTTTTAGAAAGGGAAAAGAAGGGAAAAGGGTCTATTAAGTAATGAAAATTAATTTACCCTTTAAAAGCACGAATAGTTGGATTTGCTCCTGCTCGCAGCAATTCTTCACAAATAGTAACATCCCCACGATTTACAGCATCGTGTAAAGGCGTAGCACCACAACCATTTTCGGAATTTACATTTCCTCCTCTATCTGCATTGAAAAAATCACTTTTAGAACAAAATTTGTAATAAAAGTTTTAAAAATGGAGCGGGAAAGCAATAAATGGTAAGGAATCGTACCTATAAGACAGCCGATAATTTCTTTATTACCATAACATGATGCCCAGTGTAAGGGAGTGTTTTTACTTCCCTCCGAATCCCAGGAGTTGACGTTTATACCTGCCTCTAATAATTGCTCCACTCTATCAATTCTGAAATTCGATAGATATTTTGTTTTTTTAATAAATTCATATAGTTACAAAATGTCTAGTAGGGCAGAGTGAAAATTATCAAATTAGTAGAATCGTTTGCACTGAGCGAAAAAAATTTGTGGGTTGCCATACGAAAAAAGTTTTTAAACAATTTTTTGAAATCGGTTAATATCTTCTGTTCTCTTTTTTGATTTGAAAATTCAAAAAAATTTCCCTATTGCTTCGAAAATTATGGCGAATTTTTCCTATGTACAGTTTTTACTAGTGAATAATAACAAAAAATTATAAATTAAAACACAAATTTTGTGCTCAATTTAGAATTTTTTGAAAATGGCAAAAAAAACATGTTTTTTTGGATTGAGTCCCATGTACACATTTTTGAAAAAGTTCAATATGTCGAACCTGAAATTCCTTCAGCTTGAATCAAAGAAACATGCTGTTATTTTGTTCTTTCAAACAACATTATTTTGAGTCTTAGCAAGTCGTCAAAATCGCTCAAAGAACGTAAAACTGACCATTTTTTAACGCTTGAAACTTCACCATAAATTTTTTGTTTTGAAAAAACAAAATAATAGCATGTTTTTATGATTCAAGCTGAAGAAATTTCACGTTCAACATATTCAACTTTTATCAAAATGTGTGCACAGGACTCAATAATAAACATCATGTTTTGGGCCATTTTCAAAAAATTCTCATTTATGCAAAAAAAATTTAATTTATAATTCTTTATTATTATTCTGTAGCAAAAACTGTACATGGAAAAAATTCGTCACAATTTTCGAAGCAATAGGGAAAGTTTTTGGAATTTTCAAATAAAAAAAGAGAACAGAAGATATAAACCGATTTTAAATGTTTTTTTTTAAATTTTTTTCGGATGTCAATCCACAATTTTTTTTCTCAGCTCAAACGATTCGATTAATTTGATCATTTTCACTCCGCCCTAGTGTCTAATGAGCAGCCAATTTGAAATTCCCGGTTTTATCCCCATCACATTTTTTCCCGTACCAATTTAAAGATTTTTGTTTGTAATTTGTCAATTATTTATTTACACATGTCAAACTTGTCCTCGATCACAGACCGAAGTGATAAATTATTATCGGAACTACATCGGGGGCCGTACTTAAATTATGTAACGTAACGTAACGTAAAAGATAACTTTTTCACAAAATACTTTAATTTTCAACAAAATAATTAAACTTTTAACAAAACAGATTAATTTTAAATCTAAAAAATGAATTCTCAATGAGAAAGTGTATCAGTTGATATTTCAACCAAGAATATAACATTTCCTTTGAAAAATTAATTTTAAAACCAAAAAGACGAATTTTAACCAAATTAAGAAAAAAAGTTAATCTAAATTGTTGAAACTTCAAGCGAAAAGACGAATTTTCTGTAAAAAAATTAGATTTTTAACCAGAAAATGTAAATTTACAGCAAAAAAAAATAAATTTCCATCAAAATAGTTAAATCTTCAACCAAAAAAATAAACCACCGAAAAAAAAGTTGAACAAAGTAGTTCAACTTTAACCCATTTAGTTATATTTTCTACAAAATAGTTACACTATCACCAAAGAGATGAATTTTCAGTTAAAAATATGAATCTTCAACAAACAAAAAAAATAATTTCTCAACAAAGTGTTTTAACAAAAATTTTCGAACAAAATAGTTGAATCCTCAAGCAGAGAAGAATAATTTTCAACCAAATAGTTGCATTATTATCCAAGAAAGATGAAATTTCTACTAAAAAAGATGATTTTTTATCAGGATTGCTGAATTTTCAACCAAATAATTGCGTTTCTATCCAAGAAAGATGAAATTTCTAGAACATAATTAAAAAAAAATAGTTGAAAAAATCCAAAAAAGATATCTGTTGACTTTTCAACATCAAAATATGAATTTTAAATGAGAACTAAATTTTCTACGAAGATACTTGAATTTTAAACCAAGTAGTTGCATTTTAATAAAAAAAATGGAATTTCTACAAAAATAGACGGATTTTTTAATTAAAAAGATAAATTTGAAAAAATAGTTGACTTTTCATCCCAAAAAGATTTCAGTTGACTTTTCAACACCAAAATATAAATGTTGAACAAAAAGTGAATTTTCGACGAAAATAGTTGAATTTTCAATCCAAAAAGACGAATTTCCAAACAAATAATAAAATTTATCAGTAAAAAAAATAATCTTCAGAAGGAAGCAACAGCAAAAAAAGAAATAGAAATAGAAATGCAGGGAAAATATCCAATATCATAAAAGTCTTTCCCCTTTGTCTCATTTCTCCGCTTAATTAGGAACTGAATTAATAGAACCCAAGAAGAAAATTGTCGTTCAGAATTCATCTTTTTTTTTACTTAAAAATTGTATTATTTGGTTCGAAATGAAATTTTGTTAAATTCAAAAATTTGTTTAAAAATGTATACCGCTTTGGTTGAAAATTCAACTCTTTTGGTTTGAAAATGTATCTCTTTCTGTAGAAATTTCATATTTTTTCTGTTAAAAATGCAATTTTCTGGTTAAAAATTAATCTGTTTCGGTTGAAAATGAATTTTTTTTTGGAAAGTCACATTTTTGGGTTGAAAATTCAAACTTTTTGTAGAAAATTCGTATTTACGACTCGAAAATTAAACAATTTGGTACAAGGTTTAACTATTTTGTTGGAAATTGATGTATTTGGTTGGAAATTCGTCTTTGTTGGTTAAATTCAACTGTTTTTTAATTTAAATTAAACAATTTTTTATTGAAACATCAACTATTATATTTTTCGTTAAAAATTAATTTTCTTTGTTAAAAATTCAACTCCTTGTTTGAAAGTTGAACTATACTTTCTTAAAAGTTCATTTTTTTGATTGAAGATTCATAATTTTAGTTGAAAAATTGTTTTTTTTTTTAGTTAAACTTTTTGTTTTCAATTGAAAATTTAACTATTTTGTTGAAAATTGAACTGATTGATTGTAAATCAACTTTATTATTGAAGTTTCATATTTTTGGGTTGAAAATTCAACTGTTTTATGGAAAATCCGTATTTTTAGCTTGGAAATTCTACAGTTTGCTACAAAATTCAACTATTTGGTACAAAATTAAACTTTTTTTGTAGAACATTGGTTTCTTAGTGAAAATTAATTCTGCTCAATCAAAATTTAACTGGTATAACATTTTTGGTTGAAAACTGATATTTTTTAGTGTCAAAATTCAACTAATTAGTTAAAAATGTATATATTTTGTTCAAAATCAGTCTTTCTCGTAGAAAATTAAACTACTTGGTTGAAAATGTATGTATATTGTTGAAAATTTGTCTTTTTTGGTAGAAAATTAATCTTCTTGGTTGAAAATTTAATTATTTGGTAGAAAATGTATGTGTTTGGTTGAAAATTTGTCTTTTTTTTTGCGAAAAATTAATTTACTGGTTAAAACAGCAACTTTATGGTTGAAAATTAACCTGTTTTAGTTGAAGATTCAAGTATTTTGTTGAAAAGTTGACTTTTTTGGTTATATACTACGGGTTTTTTATTAAAAATTAAACTATTTTTTGGTTCAAATATCATAAGGATTGTTTATCATTCATATTAAAGATGTTCTTTTGATGTTAATTATATGAGAGTTAATTTTTTTCTCTTAAATATGTTGAAAGTTATCGGTATTCTCGACAAAATGAGCCAAGATGAAGTCATTTAGGCATTTTTTAAAGAAGATATTAAACAAATTGTGCAAATTTCAAATAAATCTAATATAATAAACATTGTTTAATTTTCTTGGGATTATTTTAAAGGTGCATTTCCGAGGAATCACAAAAACTTATCACTATTATCATAAAAAAATTGCTCGCATGGTGCAATATGTTTAAAGATGAAATGAAAATGTTGGAAAAACGTTAATATTTTTTCTGCTGAAATAAATATTTGTTGAAAATATATCAAATGAGTAATCATAAGGTTTCCATCCAATTAATTTGAAAATAAATATATGTTCATTTGAATTTTCTTATTCTTCCAACTTTTTTGTTCCAAAATTATAAAATGTTTATTATATTAGATTTGATTTCAATTTTAAGAAAACATTGAAGTTTGCACTCTGTGATTTATTTATGGAGGGTTTATTATTTTATTAAAAAATTCAGGAAACTCACTCAGAAGCTGCGGTTGCTCTGAGCAATTCTTCCACAAAAATATGACGAACTATGTCGCTCGAGGCCACATCCAATGCATTATGACCCTGGGAATTTTGAATTGCAGGGTCCGCACCACAACTTAATAATGTTCTTACAACATCAACTTGATTTACCTAAAGATTGCCAATAAATCAATTAATTTATATAATTGCTGATAAATTTCAATTAGGAGTCATTACATTTTTAAATCAATTTAAAATTGTTTCATTTTAAAGGGAAAAAGACTTATTAGATTTAGGTGGCCGCAAAATTTCTTTTTAAAAATTCACTGAATTTTTCCTGATTTTTCCCTGCCTGATTTTCCATTTTCTCTGACCATTAATATTTACAAACCAAAATTCGAATTTTTAATATTTTTAATGGTATATAATCTTCTATAAAATGAAAAAAATGACCTATTAAACGGAAAAAGTTACCAATTTATAATCCAAAAAGTGACAGATGTGCATTAATAATGTGATTGATGTTCATTTAAATTTAAAAGAATTCCAAAAAATTCTATTCATAATATTTCAAAACAATTCAAGTCAAATTCACAAGAATGCAAACAAATTGGGAAAATAAAAAATACAAAAAATTCCACTGATTTCAGTCAAATTGGAGTGAATTTGCAGAAAATTAAGGGAAATGAGAAAAATTCGATGAAAATTCAGAAAAAATAAAGGTGAATGTAAAAAATTCATTAGATTCAGAAGGTTTGAAATGAGTTTAAAAAAATTCAAGGAAAGTTAAAAGATTTAGACGAAATGCCTAAGAATTCAAGGTGAGCTTAAAAAACTTCAAGCTGAATTAAACAGAAACTAAAACAAATCCTTAGAGTTGAGTGGAATTAACTGAATTTAGAAGAATTTAAGTGCAATAAAAAAATTTGAGAGAATTCAAAAAAATTCAAAATAATTTAAAATAATTGAAGATATACTGATCAGAGTTCATGGTGAATTCCAAATCTATTCCAATGAATTGCAAAAAAAATTGAAAATATTTGAAACCTTACGAAAGCCCTCACTTCTTGTGAATAAATTCTTCGAAATCCATTACAATATTATAATAAACTCCCGTAAAATTCTATAAAATTTGATGAAATTTTCTGCAATCCTGGAAAATGTATTAAAATACCTTGAGAGCTTTTAAAATTCCTTAAAATCATTAAAATCCTCGGAATTTTTATAAAATCCTTTGGAATTTAAAAAAAAATCTTATAACCTTATCGGTACTGTAAAGTCGTTACATAATTTCCGAAAATCTAGGAAATTCTTTATAACCACAAAAAAATTTAAAAACCCTTAAAATCATTTGAACCCGTGAAATTCCCTTGAAAATATTACAATCTCTTTGAAAATATTTGAAATCTTTAGCAATTCCTCGAAAATTTTCAGAACTCTTTAAAATTTCTTGGAATTTTTGTAATTACCCTAAAATCTTTAAAATAATTCGGAATTCCTTCAACTTATTGAAGTCTATTAGAAATTCCTTAGAATCTTTTAAAACGCCCTAAAATATTTAAAATCCTTTGAAATCCCTTGAAACTTTCTAAAGCCTTTGCCATTGCCTTGTAATTTGTAAACGTTTCCCAAGTTCTTTCAAATCTTTTTGAATCCCTTCAAATCATTGAAATCTTTAAAAAATTTCATGGAATCTTTTTGAACACTATAAAATATATCAAATCCTTTAAAATCTTTTTAAATCCCTTGAAATTTTTAAAGTTCTTGAAAATTAATCAAATCTATTTAAAAAACCCTAAAATATATATTTTTAAATCTTTTAAAATCTTTTAAGATGCCTAACAATGATGTTAAGTTCTTGAAAGTTTATTGGAATTTTTTTGTAATATCCTAAAATTGTTCGATTCCTTTGACATAACTTTAAATTATTGAAATCAATTGAAATTCTTCGAAATATTTTTAAATGTGCTACAATTATTCAAAGTATTTGGCAATACCTTCAAATATTTGAGAATATAAGAAATCTTACAAAATCCCTTAATTCTTGTCAATAACCTTTAAAAAATCATTCGGAATCTATTGAAAACCCCTAAAATACTTGAAATCCTTTCAAATCTTTTGAAATTCCTGGAAACTTCTTAAAGGTCTTAAAAAATCCTTGGAATTTTTAAAAATACTTTGAAATATTTCAAAACCTTCGGGATCTTTTGAAATCCCTTTAATCTTTTTAAAGATCTTGAAAATTCCTTCGAATTAAAAAATGTACCCTAAAATCTTTTAAATCCTCTAAAATGTTATCATATTATCGAAATTTAGAAAATTTCCTTCGGAATCTTTTAAAATACCCTAAAATGTTTCAAATCTTTTGAAAATTGTT